>JAPYZE010001287.1:0-24064 GCA_030522805.1 Leptomastidea abnormis | reverse complement strand
GAAAGGAAGGAAGATCGACTCGAAGGCCGATGGGGCATTTTTTTTTATTTTGTAGAAGGGGGGAAGGGGCCTACTACCGAGATCTCTGCTGCAGGAAAATAAAAAGATAGGGGGCTCGGCTGCTGCATCACTGACGACGACGACGACGACGACGACGACGACGTAGAAGTAAGGAGCGTCTTTGTGCATCGCCAAACGCAACAGATGCGTCGACGATGACTACGACGACGACGACGACGAAGACGAGGAGGAGAGTTTATGCCAGGTTACATAAGCTAACTCCCCTTCTTCTTCTTCTTTTTCTTTCTTTTTTTTTTGCTTTTGGATATTATGTGTATGTGAGCTACTAAGTCGTAACGAGGCGCTAAGCCGATGGTGATGGCGCGAGACGATTCGTCGTCGTTGTAGTTGTCGTCCCCTCTCGAATGTAAAGGTAGGTATATGTGTGTGTGTGCGTGTATCAAAAAGAAAAGAGGGAAAGTTGGGGGTCTTTGTTTAGTCGAGCTATTCTATCATGGGGCTGCCACATATGACGATTTTCAAAAGATTTTTCTTTAAAGGTGAATGAGGGGAGACAATGTTTTATGTCTGTGTGTATAAATGTGTGTGTGTGTTTTCAGCGTGAGCTTTGGAATGTTAAACGAACCGCGTTCGCTTGCGAGTATTACATATTATTGCAGTTTCTTTTTCTTTTTTTTTTTTCAAAAAATGAAATCACGCGAGCTTGAGGCAAAGAAATATAAGTCGATAAGGAAGTCGAATTTGTGCTTGCGAATTTGATTTGATTGTTGCGTGTGTGTGCATGTGTGTCTGTTTTTATTTTTTTTTTCTTCTTCTCTTCTTTTTTTTTCTTCTTCTTATGCCGATTGTTATTACAGACGGTTTATCGCGGGTATGAGTATATGAGAGAGCAAACAAAATTTTCGCTGCGTGGGTCCTTTGGTTTTTTCTTCTTCTTTTTTTAAATTTGGATTATAAAGCGTGTGTATGTGTATGTATCTATAAACACGAGGTGTGTATTATAAAAGTAAATATTGTTATAGCATCAATTCTTTTTTTTCTTTGTTCTATTACGAGTCTATTGCTTTTTTTTGTTTGAACTATGTAATAGAGAATATATCTGATGTTTGTACGTACGGAAACCGGTATGTTTTAATAGTAATTGCTTTAGTATTCGAAAAAGTTCCACGCTCATATTGATTAAAAAAAAAATTACCTTATTAATTAATTAATTAATTGGCAGATTGAACTATCGATATTAGCATTACAAAGTGTATAAAGATTATACAATTTTTTTAGTGATATAGACGTGAATTGATAATAATTTAACTTTATTTGTGTAAATTAAAAAAAAAAATATATGATCATTGCAAATATTAAATGAGGGCGTGGTTCATTGACCTGATGAAATTTTTTTTATCGCAAAATAACTCTAAATCACAAGTGCATATCGCTTTATAAATTTAGCTTCAACGAAAATCACTCTTGTATATATAAAACGATCAAACGACAAGACCAATAGACTTGAAACGGTATATATACTTTTAATTTTTTTTCTCTTTTTTTTTAGCTTGATGCGTTGATTCCTATCAGAGATAAAGACAGAACTGTTTATCAATTATTGCTCGTTTAGCTTTTGAGATACGATCGTATATTTGCGTGCACGCGCGCATGTAGTTTTTAAATGTATAGGTGTATGTATGTATATGTATGCTAAAAAGATTTGTGACACGTGCATTTGCACGAGTGCACGATTTTACTTTACTTTTTCCTTATTGAGGAATACAAGCGTGGACTTATTCTTGCTACTACTGCGAAGAAAACATTTTAATTCGCATATAGACAGGAAAATTTGATTATTCATATATATGTACATTATGAGAGAGACTTTATGTAATTGGCTTTGTTTTTTTTTTTAATTTTTAATTTTTAATCGATAAATACGAGTTTTGAGATTGAAGTTGGATTATATATTAAAGCAATTTTTTGTTTTAAAGAAGACAAAAAAAATGGTCATTATCAGTGTGTATGAAGACTATAACGTTAATGTTATTTACATTGAACGATGAATATTTTTTATGAGACAAATGAAGTGGCTTGTCAACATGGTATAAGAATATTCTGCGATAGTAAGAGTATAAAAGAAAAATTCAGGGACAAATTTCCTGGCTGATTCTATTTTAAAACACAATTGACATTATATATTGCTTATTGTTGTATACATTGTATGTTAAATTGACATCAAATAAAATAGATAATTTTTTAAGCGGGTGATATTTAATTTATTCAGAATTAAAAGAAAAAAAATTTTTTTTATATATCAGATGTGTGAGTACAGTTCGGAGGTTAATAAAATTTGTATTTTATTATGAAAATTGATACTTTTATTGTTTTTTTTTCTAATATTTTAAAAACGTTTTCTCTAAAACTTCTAAAATTTCACATTACATCCTCAATCAAATAATTAATCGATTATCAAATACTTTCTTGATCACCTTTCCAAATGAATCAATAAATAGATAATTAAAAAAAAAAATTCGCACTTGGTTACCAAACCCAATATCGACCCTTGAAGCTCAGACATGAGGTGTATGTACGATCGAGAGTAGGTTTCTTATCAGAACCACGACGACTCAGCGATATAACGGCTGCACGCAGTTGCCAGGGAAGGAGGTGTTGTGGAGGAGGAGGAAGATAGAGAGACCCCCAGAGGGGCCCCGCGCGCGAGAGAGACTCAATATGATAAGACGCGGCGGCGCTCGCTCGATCACTTGGTAAACATGCCAGAATATGCGAGTGTATAAGTGTGTATAAGTATGTGTGGCTTCGAGTGAGATCTGGATTACAATTTTTTTTCTTGGTTTTTTTGCAAGTACGGTTAATTTGTTATAAAGAGTTTATGAACTTATGTAGTAGTTGGATATAATTTTTTTTTAAATGATTTAAAAATTTTGATAAATGTGGTTAGTTATGGGATTTTTGGGATGATGATAGATTTATATCTAAATTAGCAAAATTAAAAAAAAAAGAAGAAATTATGATAACCTAATTACGTTTTCGATATAATCTTTTCGACGATTCTCGAATTTTTTTAGAACAGCCAAATTTATTATTATCTTAACCAGACATCATACGTACCACATTATTCTTTTACTTTTTTCAAAATCTTTTTATCAAATACAAAAACTCGAAATCGTCTGTCGAAAGCAGCATTCGTATTATCATCATCATCATCATTATTATCTTACAATCTGATTCCCAAAGAATCAGCGTCCTTTAATCTTCAAATCCCTCTCCCCTTCCCTATGTATATGCTCTCTCAACTTCTTCCCCGATAATCGAAAGACCCCGACTAAAAAACAAAACCGCAAAAAAAAAAGAAAGAAATAAGAAATCCACTCAGCAACACAGAAATTTCACGAATTCCTAAATGTTCTCCAAAAAACGAGTCGCAACAGGTATCTTTCTCCCTCCTCCTCCTTCTCTTTGCTATAGTATTATACTTAACGTAAAGTCGTCGTAAAATCGTTAATTACAAAGCTCCTCGCGGTTGAGTCTCATGTCCTAAGATCCATTTATCATTCTGACCCCTGTATATATATAGGTACCGCCAAGACAATTTTTTTTTTCTCACAAAATGTCCTTGTCGTGTAAAGAAACTCACTTTTCGCTCACGTGGGGGGGTTTTTGTCACTAATACACATCAGGGACCAGATGTATCTAATGCGTATATATGTATATACTATATATAAGTCTTGTAATAGTTGCCGACATAATATAAGAAAAGCTTTGGTGGGCTTTTCTTGTCTGTCGAGCCCCCCTATTGTTTAGCTTTTCCTCGCTTCGTCAAGTGTAACCCTGGGCGGTCTCCCACACCTATAGCGAGAGAGAGTGAAAAAAATTCTTTCGGCAAGTCGTGCAGTTTTTCCCGACGACAGAAGTAGCAGTAGTAGTAGTAGTAGTTCTTTGCTGGTTTATGCCGCCACACCGTCACCACTACACGAATGTTGCTGCTGCTGCTGCTATTGCAGTTGATGCTGCCGACATGAGAGAAGTGAGGATTTTAGAGGAGGTCCATTGGGGATGGGAGAGGGAGAAACCCCTGCAAGGGGGTCCAGTGCTCCAGTGTGGCAGCGGCGGCACACAACACATAGTCCGGAGGCTGGATCTCTCTCTCATTTCTCGCTCTTTTTGAACGCGGCGCTCAACAGTGGTGGTGGTGGTTGCTGGCGGCATCCTTTGATCTTCTGGCCTGCTCTCCCGTTTGTAAGTATAGCTATATATATACATGTACGAATGGGCAAGGAACGCGAGCGAGTTGCGGCGGTGGTGGAGAACAGGTAGAGGAGGTAGGCGGTATACTAGTGGCGTACGCGCTGGATCTTTCTCTCTCTCTCTCTCTCTCTCTCTCTCTCTCTCTCTCTGCACAACAACTGCGGGAGGTGAAGGAGTAGGAGGAGGAGAAGACGGAAGATGCGGCGCGCGGTATCTTGGAGAAAGAGGAGAATCGCGACCGTGGGTTTTCTGTTCTCCTTCCACCATCAGCAGCAGCATCACCACCACCTACCTCCTCTTCCTTCACCTCCTACTACTACTACTACTACTACTACTCGTGGCGCACGAAAGCCTCTAAACTCCAGAAAATATATATCTCCCAAGGCTAGATCCTCTAGATAGGTCCCCTCCCACCCTCCTCCTACTGCCACAACTTTCAACTCGATCCTTTTCCTCCTTCTCGGCCCTTTTTTTATATTATACACTCACTCGAGTCGTACATGTTTTTCTGCTTCCTCACTGCTCTCCCCCTACTCCTCTCTTCTCTTTTCATCCAAACCCCTCACTTTGCGCGCATATGCTCTTTCTCGTCGGCTTTTATTCTTGATGTCGCGTGGTGGTGGTGGTGGCATTAGCCGACTGAGTTGGGATCCCTTATATATATATACTCTTTCTCTACCTTTGCTCTTTTGATTTTTCCCCGCTTTGCGAAATTCCCCTGTGCCGTTCACACCAGTTGTATTATATATACGTAGCTATAACCCCAATAAAATTCAAACCCCAATTTTTCTATCCGAAGTGTGAATCACGGTCAAGTGTGTCGTATACATAGGGATCTAGGTGGGTTTTACCCTATTTATATACACATGGTATTATAACTCGTTTAATTTTTCTTCTTTTCAAAAATTTTTCCCAAGCAATGAATTTTATAATAATTATTTACGTGAATGTGACAAGTATTCGAAGTCTTTTCATTTTTATAATCGATTGGACATGTACCATCAGTGTAAGAGATCCAAATACATGTGAAATTGAAAATAAGTGCATTTGTACATGTAAGTTCGATCTCATATATCCAAATCTCATCCCAGGAAATACTTGATATTCGAACCGGTAAAGCCACAGGAATACCACCGTAACCACCAGCAGAATGCAATATGTGTATGTACATATACATATAGAAAAGGGCAGCTCTACCCCCTGCAGAGAGGAATAATCCGGGTGACACTTCAAGTAATCTAAACATCGGGTACCAAACGCAGGGGGGGCCCTTTCTCTACACACGCATGCCATATCGAAGATTGAAGAGTTCCCTTACTTATTATACTAAAGGGAGAAAAAAGTAAGGAGGAAAAGAGAGAAGTCTCTCTCTCTTTCGTCGGCATTACATTTTCTCTCCCACGGCACTCGAGGCCCCGGGCAGTCGACGGCCACTTCCTTCGCGCCGCGGGATCTTTTTTTCGAAGAGAATTTAAAAAAAAAAAAAAAGAGGAGAGTAAGAAGCAGAAGAGGAGAATATAAGTAAGTAAGCCGCTGGTGTGTGGTACGGTGGTGGTAGCAGAAATCGTCAAGAGCGATATTTGGCTATATACGCGTATTTATGCAGTTCTTATATACATACTCACTCCCGCTGGGTTAGCGTGATAAGTTTCAAGCTTTTTCTCATGACGTTCTTTTGCAAAATAAGTGTCCCTTCCTCCTCTCTTTTTCTCTTATCCCGATTGGATTCGCTACTGTTCGTATATATTCACGCAGCGAAAGATCTTCAAAAAAGTAAGCTCTCTCTTTCTCTTTCGCGGCTACCGGATTTTATATATATCAGCGGATAAAAGAGAAGAAAAAAAAAAAAAAATGAGTTGAAGAGACGACCGTGAGTTTGCTGTTGCTGCTGATGCTGCTATATGCCGGCAGCCAGAAAAGGGTATAATATGAGAGAGTGAGAGAGAAGAGCATATATATAGATATATATACAGGCCGCGAGGCGTAATATACAAACGGGACAGAGGATGGCTACCGGTCGCAGCGGGAGATCACGCCGGGGGTCCTATATATGCGAAGAGCTGTCGGTCCCTCGCTTATAATATACTCCCGCTCCCGCGCACTATACGCTGCTCTGCCTATACTCTCTGCCGCGTGCTGCTGTGTCAGTCGCGTTTTTTTTTTTTTTATTCTTTTCATTCCCTTACTCATCCCCGTACTGCCACTACCACCTTCTCATTCTTTTCTTGGCTTGAAGAAACTTTGGTTGCAACCGATATATGCGTTTTAAAACTTTTCACGGGAGGATGAGTTTTAAGGTTTGATGAGGGATATATTATATATTGCTGTCTATGTGTGTGTGCTGGCAATTAGACGTTAGTGTGTTATAAATCTCGAGTGGACGATTATCTTCAAGAATAACGTTTTACTAGGAAAGAGTAAAGGGATAAAGGATAACGATTATTTGGTGTACCTATGAGAAACGAAGTATCTTACGTGAATTTTCCAATTTTTCTTAAGAAATTTCAGACCACCCTTTGAGTTAATTTTTTTTTTTTCAACTTACGCAATAGAAATCTTAGTTGGCAGATTGCAAATGTATATATGTAGTTAAAGTATAGAATGGAGAGATATAATGAAAAGCACCGCATGCCATACGCTCTTTTCTCTCTATATCTCTTCTTCGTCTCCGCATTTTATTCTCTTTGGTACCACTTGCACGAAGAAGAAATTAATTACCGGACACACACTACATACAGCCGGCGGCAGACAAAGGCTTGGGCGGTATATATGCGACGATTTGTTTTTCGGTTAGTATAAGACAGAGAAAGATAGAGAGAGAGAAAGGACGTAAAAAAGCGCGAAAAATTAGTGCCGCCAGCACACACAAACGTACACATACCAAAGAAAACGACAGTAAAAGGGCTAAAAGGAGAGAGAGAAAGAGAGAGAGAGTTGAAGGGAGTAAGCGAGTAAACCTGTAATTTCATCTCTCCCCCTACCATATATATATATACCTACCATACCGGCGCTCTCTTTATCTCGGCGCCCACGACGAAGAGAAGAGACAGTAAAAGAGAGACAGATAGACAGAGCCCCTATTCTCATTTTCATAATTCGCTTCTTTAAGCTCTCGATTTTGGTTTGGGGGCTCTCGGGACTATATATATAGATGAATGTAGGTAGGTAGCACAGTAGAGTGAGGATGGCGCCCGAAATCCTCCTTCTTTAACCCGTTCATCCCGCATACCTATATACAATAGACAGACATACACAGTCATCATACCTATATGGACCATACCATAAGGTATATATTTGTCAGAGAAAGAGACTCGCGCCCCCCAGCAAGCTCTTCTTCTTCTTCTTCTTCTTCCGGAGGTCCTACATACACTCTCAGCCGCGGGACCCACCCGTAGTAAAAAAGAGTGAACATCATCCACAGATACACTTGTGTCTACATATACATATACATATGTGGGCTGCTGTTGGTAAGGAACAGATATCCCTTAACTATATAGGATCACACAACATATATACATATAGGGTCCTTTAAGAGAATACGGGGTAGGGGGGGGGGGGAGACCCTCACTCTCACTTATAAGTGCGCGGGCGCTGCCTGACAAATGATACAGGCCCCGACTTTCGTGAGCTCTTCTGGAGGCACCACAGACACACACACATATACCTATAGGTATATATTCATACATACACCGGACGACGACGACGACGGAGGCGGTGGCGAAGAGAGCGAGCTATATACGCGAAGAGGAGGACCTCCCACGTTGACCGGTTGGTTGGCTGGCCAACCAACTGACTGACTGACTGCATGTGTAGGTTATACAGTATATAGTATATATGTACCAGTGTGCGATGATGCCCAACGGACGATCGCGCCAAAGATTCTCTTTCTTTTTCTTTGCTTCTGCTGCTTCTGATGCTACCAATGTTGTATATCGCCCCGCGGGAACTATCTCTCTCACTCATTCACTCTGTATAAGTCGGTTGGAAAATTTCAGGGTGAACAGGAGCAAGGATGGATATGAATGAAAGTTGGTAGCAAAGAGTTGGTGTATCAAAATGAGATTGGCTGCTGCTGTGTAAAGGCTTGTGGATATTACCGATTTCCTATTAACGATCATAACTTAATAGCCCCTTCTTGTGTATACCTACATACCCGTTTAATAATTTTCCTTTTTCGGCTTCTTACCCCCCCCCCCCATTTTCTTCTGGCTTTGTTATTATAAAAGGTAATTTTCGATATTTAATATCCGAGTGAAATTAGTCTGATATTAATTTTAATAGAAAGCAATATTTCTTGAAATATGAGGTGATTATTGAGTTATTGGTATTATACCTTTTTTTTCAATCTTTTGTAAAAACTTAAAGCTCTGAGATTGAAAAGTTAAAGGATCGAGAGATCGTAAATCTTCAATTTAAAAGAAAAAGCAATGATTTAAACTAATTCAATTCCCATGATTACAACTCTCTAACACACATAATACTCATGTATATAAAAGGACACATATAAAATATCAGAGCACATAATACCTATACAGGAGGGGGTTACTTTCTCACGCCTATCCCTGCATGATAAAAATTCCTCAGCACATCACCGACATTCCAAAAAAAAGCTCTTCCATATAACACACCCATCCATCCATACACATACCTCATCGTACATATATCAACACCTGTATATACATACAGAGTCACTCAAGAGTCACTACAGCTATAATATCTACACCCTTCAAAAATGCAACGAAGAAGGACACAATGTGTGTATGTGTGTGTGTGTGTGTGTGTGTGTGTGTGTGTGTGTGGCTTGCTTGTTTGGCATATATTCTATATCTCGATGCAAAAGCCAAACTCAACAGGAGCAGCAGCACTTTGCGGTCTGTCTTACGTCTTTCGAGTGGGCCGTATAGAATAAGTCAGGATGGTAGGAGGAGAGAGATCGACTGACCGAGAGTGAGTGAGTGAGTGAGTGAGTGAGGCGCACGCGGGGGCTTCTCAGTTGCTGGTCTGCCTCCCTCTCTCTCATTCTCTCTCTCTCTTTTAAAACAGTTTAGGATACCACACACAACGCGACACCTCCAAGAGGACCACACACGAAGGCACTCGCTGCTAGTCGGGCTGCTTCTTCTTCAGTTTCTCTCTCTCTCTCTCTCGCTGGACTCTTGCTTCCACCTACCTCTTCCTCCTCCTTCTTCTCTTTCACTCATTCGCTCGTTCTTACTCCATCCTTCCTTCTCTCTTTCTTTCTTTCTTTCTCCTCTTTCTTCTTTCGCCGGGGTAATAGTCTTTTTGTGAGAACGGACAGAAGTTAGCCATAGAAAGAGAGAGTCAAGCTAAGGTATATATATAAGCAAGAAAAAAGATATAGGAGGTGGTTGTGGGGGTAAGAAGTATGGTGGAAAAGGGAAGAAGAAGAAGAAGAAAAAGAAGAAGTAAGCAAGGAGAACTGGACTTTATCAGGCTTGTCATTCGAGATTTCTAATTGTCCATGCTAATTAATTAATATCCTGCGGTAGCAGCAGCAGCAGCAGCAGCAGCAGTAGTAAAAGACCCCCGCCGCTTCTGAGCGCGAATGAACGAGTGCGGCTGAGAAATGTAAGAGAGGGAGGCTCCGATAACGAGTGTGGAAGACGACGACGACGACTGCTGTGCTGTGTGTTTATAAGTATATGTGTTTGGTTTTGAGAAAGAGAAAGAGAGACCATATTATACCGAAGAGAACTGATCGCGGCTACCGTAAAGCTCTCTCTTTCGTTCTTTTTAATGTGTGCCGACTTCTTGACCATTGCTATATCTATATGTATATTATGAGATATTTAACTCTCTTTCTTTTAATAGTTGTCCTTCTCCTTTTTTTTCGGCCGGACGTATGAATTTAAATTTAATGTTTAAACTCGTGTAAATTTCTCTTTCCAAATCCTCCCTATACTTTATATAGGTTTATATTTTTTTTACTTCTAATGGAGATGACAAGGATTTGAATATAATATATATTTTTCATTCAGCAGACCAATGGAATTTAATCGGCACACGCAATTATTTTAGCGGAAAAACAGTACGATGATCTGGCGCCCCCCAAGGCGAATATCATATATATAAAAATCCTCATGAAACAACTAATAAAGATCAGAGTTAATGGTTAATAGGACCACAGGAGCTGTTGCTGCCTCTCTGCTTGAGATTCCAGAATTTATCAAAATACGAGATGAGAATGAGAGAGAGAGAAAGAGTATTGCGTAAAATCGATAAAGAAATAAATGTAATCGGGTGGTCACTGTTTAATGAGGCTGGATAAATCAGAACTTTAGTTCACTCTATACGCTTTTTTTTGGGGGGTGGATCTAATATACGTAGGTATGGATAGCCCTCCCAGAATACTCAAAAAAATTGCTGGAGAAAAATAAGGCATGGGTAGTGTAACTTGGTTATTCATAACTTGGTTTTGGTCAAATAATTTGCTTTGGAAAGGAAAGTATTTTACGAGATGTGTGTGAAAGAAGAAGAAGAAGGGAAAAAGATGATGACTGAGATATATTTGAAAAGAAAAGGAGTACAAGATTGAAAGAAAATAGGTGTCTTGATACGATCGTAGTCTCCTATAAAAGGACCCCCAATGGAAGATGAGTTGAGAGCACGTATAAGTAAAAGATATCGTGCTGGTGTAGTAGAGGCTTGTTTTTTTCATGACTGTCCGACAATCTATAAGATGGAAAGGAAGAGGATCAGAGAAAAAAAAGAGAAGAAAAACCTTTCTATTCGTCACAAGAATGAAAACCTCACACCTACCGAGGGAGCCGAAGACTTTAGCCACAGCGAAAGAACGAATAGACGTCATTGTCCTTGCGTGTACGGTCTGTTTTGGGTAAAACGTCAGACCTCCGGCTGGGCGCGAGAATGAACGTTTCTTCTACTGGATATATATGTGTGTGTGTGCTGTGTGTATGTATATACTATATATGCACGCACGCGTACACTACTACCCTTAGCTTTCCATCAACCTTTTTAGACCTTTATTTTTCTCACTCTAGCATCGCGGTGGTCCAATATGTAATATATGTGTGTGTATATATGTATGTGCCCCATCAGAGAGTCATGCGCCTGCAGAGAGTGAAGGCCCCCAGTCGCGTTTTCTTATTTCTCGCCTTTTTCCATATAGCTGTACCCCTAGAGTAGCAGCAGCATTTGCTCACCCGCCGACACGTCTCTTTTTTTTGTGCGTCAATGTGTCCTTCTTTTTCTCTCTCGTCTTTTCTTCTCTTTTCTTTTCTTTAAAAGCTTTTGAAAACTGACAAATTTTTCCCGCAGGAATGTCCTTTAGAAGAATCTTTTGTGTTGTTGTGTGTGTGTATGTGTGTGTGTGTGTGTGTATGTGTGTGTTATATACGTCAAACGTGTCTGTCTTATGCTTCAGGATCGACCTACCACGGATTCTTAATGTTCTGAAATTGATTGGTTACGCCGCGTGTGAGTTTTTTTTTGGGGGGGATAAGAAACGACACTTTTGCAGCAGTAAATTTTAAGTCAATTTTCGTTTATTACGCTCGTTTTTATGCGAACTTAAGGTGAAGAGTAAACATGATTATCGATCATTGATTTATCTCTTTTTTTAAAGAGATGTTTCAATTTCTTTAAAAATTGATAATTGAAATTTTTATTTTTGTAATTAATGAAATATAATAATTTTAATACAAAAGTTACTTGAGGCTGAATGTATCTGTTAAGAATCTATTAAAGCCTGAGAAAATATTCAACAACCCGTCAAACCTAACAGTCCAGAAACTTAAAAAAAAAAGAAAAAAAAACAAGAAGCGCTTGAAGTATAGTAGAATAGTTAGGTGCGAACGTACATTCCCCCTTGATTCAAGCTAAAATATACCAGGATGCCCTGTTAAATATAAAAAAAAATTGAAGGCCGAGCAAGCGAATGGAACGAGCTTTGTCTCCCAGTTAAAGAACTATCTTAGAGGGAGTCCGGTCATTAAAATAAAGCTCTACTCTCTCTGTTCCATCTCCCAAGAGTAGTTCCCTCGCGATAGATATCCCAGTGTATGTTATAGGATGTCCACCTTTGCACATGTATATACATACACAGCCGCAAAAGTCGATATTCCCACGTGGGCCAAAAATATGCAAATATCACCGGCTGGCCCGGACACAACCAAACTAAAAACGGTGTGTCGTCGTTTCTATTGTCCTGAACCGCTCTCATGTTCATTAGCATGCGCGTGCACATGCCGCTATATACTCGCTGAAAAGATATAGAAGAAGAAAAAAAACCTGTCGGCCAAGTGTGCGAGTTGAATCAGAGGGTAGTAGCAAGTGATGAGCACATACTACCCCCTATGTATATAAATAAAAAAAAAACTTGGTCTAAAGGGCTTCACTATCTTTCTTTCTTACTCTCTCTCATCTTCCGCTTTTCGCGGGACCTTTATTCAACGGTCCTGCTTCTGGATACCGGTTTTCCTTCCTCGGACATCCTTGACTACGGGACGATCCGGCCCGCTTCGGAACGTTTTTCTCTTCTTACTCTTCTAGCAGCAACAACTCCCTCTCTTATTTTATTTTATTTTATTATGGGAGTAGTCGATCTCTTATGTCCATTGTTTGGATATACCGCGAGAGATTAGACAGACTAAGTTTTAGTAGTGATGATGGGAACTATATGGCCAACCAACCGACTTTTGGTTAGCAACGTTAAGGAAGGATCTTGATGAAACGTTGTAACCGAAATTTTTGCGAATGGGACGAGTTTGAGATAGAGTGAGGAAGCTTTTGATATTATAGATGGTGATGTTGGATATTTTTTAACGTTTGAAAATTACGGTTTAAAGCTTGTCCTGAGAGAAGAAAAAGAAGAAGAGTATAACTGATCTTTTGGATGGGAGATGATGCTATTTGAAATACGTCTCATTGGTCCGTTACGACACGCATATAAGAGGGTTGAGAAGGCCAGTACTCGGTTGGACAACGACATTTTAGACAAAGTTGCTCTAGCGCTTCTTCTTCTTTTATTTTTTTTCTTTTGACTAGGTAGTTAGAAAAATCAATGGCAAACACCTACCCTAGTAGTAGTAGTAGTCATAAAATTACAGTGTCCATTTAAACAAAAAAAAAGTAGAATAAGAAGAATTTAACGTTAAAACCATTATCAGTGCAATAAATTATCGCTGTCAGAATAGAGTAAAATAAATTCTGCAGGTTTTTCGGGAGCGTGGAGCGCATTTATATATCGCGTAAGAAGGAAGAGAGAGAGAGAGAGAGAGAAAGAAAAAAAGTTAAAGCCTGCGGGAGTCTCTCTCTGGCAATGTATATAGTTGAAACGCTGCAAGAGGTGGCGTCGTGCAGTGGACCCCCTGAAGCCTCCAGAAGAGAGAAAGAAAAAAGTAAAGAAAAAAGAGAGGATAGCATAAGCAGTAGCAGCTGAATGGGTGAGTATATATAGTAGTAGCACAGGGCGCCTGCAAACCTCTCTGCCATATAGCACAGCCGGTAGCTACTCTTTCTGTAGTATGTATGTGTATGTATGTGTGTATAAGTATACATATAAGCTACTGTGTAGTCCGCCTGCACACCCGGAATCGGATGTGTTCCTCGCGACGCAGCAGGACGACTCCCACGTCTCTCCCTCCTATATAGTGTTATTTCTTGTCCTCTACCTGGGATATTTCGCGAGAACTTCCCCTTGCTTCTATCGCCCTTCTCTCTCAGCTTATTGAACTATTTGAGCTTCTCCCCTTATTGTCAACGCATACGCATCTAAACTCACTGCAACCAGTAGCAGCAGCTACATCAGAAAGAAGCAACCTTTTAAAGGGAGTCTCTCGTAACTGCGTATAGTATATACAGTGCAGCGCCCGACCGATTTTTCCTACTCGTCAAACAAATGAACGAACGAACGAAACCAGCAAAGCTACCATACTTCACTACCTGACCTGAGATAATCCCATCCCAAGTCGTCCCGTGTGCTCCGTTTACGTGTATAACCCCGCTCCCCCCCACGAATCGCACACATATACCTATATACCATTGGATTCTCTATACGCGAGTTCGCTTATACAGGTATATAATATAGGTACCCTACACACATACGCGAAAGACCTCTTCTCTCTCTCTTCTCTTTCTCTCTCATTGTCGCGACTCCCTTCCGCTCCTAAAACGATCGCCTTTTATACGCCGCTTGGTTTTTTTTTCTTTATCTTTTTTTTTCTTCTCTCTCCTATTCTTATTCTCTGTCTCTGGTTTTATAATGCGTGCAACTCCTTGTTGTATGTATGTGTGTGTGCAAGTATAGACTTGCTATGGAAAGGGGATTTCCTCTCGTTTCCCCGCGAGCTTTTACGAAAAATCGTCGTTGAATTGTCGCGCGTATAAGGGGGGGAAGATATAGATGGAAGGTGGGTATTGTTGAGATGCTCAAAGGGGGGATACATGCGATGACGGGAGGTTGCTGCAACGTTGCAGGGGGAAACGGAAAAGCCCAGGGCGCCATAGGGAAAAAATATAGAAGACGCGGTATATAGGAGAGACATACACACATACGCACACAAAGTGTCTTTTATTACTATGCTTGGTTATTGTATTCTTATATATATCGCGAGACTAGACCTTGCGTATGACATACATATGGAAAAGTGCATGTGTTAGTGTGGGTCGTTCTTCCTTTAGAGATCTGTAAACAGGCTCTAGGACACCGGATGATCGTACCTATATATACTCGAGGTGTAATATGTGTGTGAGCTTTGCTAGTAGATATGTAAGCGAGAGAGTACAAAGACTGTACGTTCATCTAGGGGTATATAGTTTGAAATCGTTGTGGATGAATTAGCTGCGCTACATTTCGCATTTGTAAAATGATCAAGATTTTCTTTTTTTTTTTTATATTTTTTGATTGTAAGTTAAGGAACGATTAATTATATCTTTTTTAGTGATTTTTGACATTTCAAAATTTGGGGGGTTCAAGGTTGTGGAAGATCTGTGGTTTTTTTTTTCGACGTTCTTACATATATTTAATATTAAATAAATCAAAAGTTGACAAATAACTATTTTCCAAATTTTCTAAGCAAAAAACAAAGTATCTTTTCAAGAATTTTCAATACTAACAATTTAATAGTAAATATTTATTTTTATTTAAAAAAATAAAATTTTGGAAAATATTTTATATTTGTAAAAAGAAAAAAAAGTATATAAGCTAAACTTATGGCGCTGCAGATTCATTTCCGTTCTACATACAACGGATAGGCTCAGGAAGAAGCAACACGTGGCCCCGTGCTTTCAATGCCTGAGCGGAACAGACTGTATTCTGTACTGCGCGATATACGTATAAAAGAGACCCTTCTCTCACAAATACCACCTTCTTATATATATACCAACGAAATAAATTTTAAAACTCAAAATTATCTTAGATAAAACTTTATGTAAACTTTTTAAATTTTTTACTGAGATTGTAAAAGAAAAATTTTTTTTAAACTTTAAATTAAAAATGTATTGCAAAAAATAAATTAGTTAAAAAAATAAAATCAAAGAAACGAAATCAAAACAATTAAAACTAATTACAATAATTCTCAAATTACCGGTACAAACATGAATTAAATCGTAAACATTAAACTCCAAACAAACGTTCCCTTCCCTTTAACACGTTAAAATCTGCATGCGCAACAAGTTGCATTATAATACACCCTCTCCTCCCCTTCCGTCAGCTAAGCGCCACACACAATATAACATCAACAGGATGGTCCAGGTGAGACGATTAGCAGACGGACCACCAGCTACAACAGCCAGTGTTTTATAAGAGGAGGGTTCGCGTGTGTATATTTGATATTAGTACTATATAGTGGCGAAAAAAAAACAGGTTCGCAAAACTTACCAATTGCCAGAAGCCAGCTCGAAGGCCGCCTCAATTGAGGCTTCTTTCCTTGATGTTTTTTAACAACCCCCGGAACTTTGATGTATCTGGAGTTTATCTCTTGCGTCGCTGACTATCTCTATATCCTCGAAAAAATCGTTCGATCCTTGCGTGAACTCCAAAACCGATCTTCCGATTTCTTGCGTGGGTTGTAACTATCTTTCTTGATATGCAGCTTGGTGTATCCTTTATGTCGACAGGATGTCGTGTATCCCAATCCACGTGTGACCTCGTATCTATGTATACCACACGAGACAGACAGAAAAATAGCTGTCTCCCTGGCACCACCAAACAGTGTGTATAAGTCCTCGCCTCGTATACAGACTTGCGGCGCTTTCCAAGGACGGCTTTGGACTGACTGACTGTGTATGCTGCTCGCCGGCTGCCGAGCCCCAAGTCTCCTCCGGCGCGCGAGCGGGGCTCAGAAAAGGTGGCCGGCTTGCTTGCCTTCTGCCGGCTCTTCCACTCCTTCTTTCCTTCTTTCGCTCCCAGCTCTCTTGGGCCGGCTCTTTTTCTCTTTCTCTCTCTTTCCTTCTCTTTTCCCTGGAGGGCCAAAGCGCGAGAGAGAGAGAAGAAGACGGAGAATAAGGATAAGTAAGAGAGAAAGAGAGCGAATAGTGGGCCACGCGCACGTGTGCGTGCGCCGATGCGTGTGTATTATATGTACACGCGGCCATGGGTCCCAGTCGGGCCCCCGGGAGGCCCCCCCCTCCCCATCTCCCTTCCTCTTGCTGTCCTTCTTTCCTATACGCGGTATATATACGCGCGTCTTCCCTGCAGCAGCAGCAGCCGTCTTCGAGGACGAACGCCTGCCTGCTTCTCGCTCCCTTCTTCTCCTTCTTCTCGCGTACGCGTGCGCCTGCTTATTTTCTCTACGTAGGAGTATAGGTAGTGGGGCTTCTCTTTTTCTTCCCCTTGTAGAAGAAAGAACACGAGGGAGAAAGAAAAAGAGAGAGAGAGAGAGAGGCTGTGCTCATACACACCTATGTGTGTTCACCTATGCGCTGCACGCACCTACGTATACATATATGCATCCCAAGTAAGAAGCAGCACCCCTACTTTATGGATCACCAAGGGCCCGCACCGTTTCTCCTTCTTCTCCTGGCTGCTGCTGCGTTTGCTGCCCGGGAGAGATGGAAGTCACGCGTGTGTTATTTGCGCTCCTTCTTTTGCCTGCATTTGTCTTGGATGCTATAGAGAGGGGGGAAGAGAAAGAGAGAGAGAGAGAGAGAGCATGGTACTCCTTATCGCTTGCCACCCCAACAGCTGCCACCTTGTGCCATTCTTTTAGCCGGCTGCAGACTTGGAGAATCTCAATTTTGTATGCTGAGGATGTATATAGGTATAGATTGAGGATGAGATTTGCAGATTGAGTTTTTGGAACGAGGTTTTATTGATGAGATGTGGGTGGAGGCTAAACTGGAGCATGCGCGCGCGTGTGTGTGTGTGTGCTTAGGAAGGGAGAAATACGACTGTTATGGGGGTGGATATGAGAAGCAACAAGTGGTGTTATGTGCAGGAAACGAGAAAAAGCTTGTGTTTTAGTACTAGGGTTTTTTTTATGGATTGGTTTGGTTTGAGTGGATTTTTTAAAATTTGGTAATGATTATGTGAAGATATTTGTTTATTGGTTTAGGATTGAAGTTTATGAGTGTAATAATGAGAAACTTAGTCTATTTGTTTTGTAATATTTTTTTTATATTATAAGATTTTTTTCTAACGAGTTTGAGCAATTTCAGAAGAACTATAATGCAGAAATTTTTTTATAAATTTGTATAAGTTCTGAATGTTTTTCCGATACATTTTTTTACGAATGTAAATTTATCAGATAACGATCGAAAAAAAAAAAAAAAAAAATTAAATTACTCTAACGATTTCTTACTTAAAACAGGTACCATCAATTGATACGATCTTAATTTATTTACCCTCTTGCTGTACAAACTTTTCCTTATCACATTTTTGACTACATCATTTCGAACGTAATCTATAATTAACTATTATTAAAGTTACTTAATAGTCATAACAACAGCACTCTCTTAATTTTTTTTCTTTTTTTGGAGGATTCAAATATTCTTTTAAAGATTCCGCTAAGTATGAATTAATAGTCATTAAAATCATCCAAAAAAGTACAACTAATTAAAATTTTTCTAAAACTAAATACTAAATTATTTGACATTTATATTATAATGTTATATCGACCATATTTTATGAATATTAATGAAATATTAAAAAAAAAGGATATCGACAATATTTTATACGACCGAAAGAATAAAAAAAGATAATTCATCAATTTGCTTAATTTTCTATACTTTGCAAATGAGCAATTCATGATAAATACATGCATACATTGAAAGCGAACGAGAAAAGTGCATAGCAAGGCACATTAAAAAATTCACGAGGCCGTACTCAGCCAACTTGTCAATGAAGAAGAGAAGCCCCAACATATGTAGTATAAGAACGACGTTCACGTATATAGCGTGGGATATGAGACGGCAAAAGAGAATAAGAGTATAGGCGAACGGAGATGAAACAGCAAAGAGAACTCGAGAGAGAGAGAGAGAGAGAGAGAGAGAGAGGAAAAGAAGAAGTGGGATCAGCCGTCGAGGCCGGAGGCTGCGTGCGTATACGCTCTGCTGGGGGCGGCTCGCTTATCTCCTTTTTTTTCTCTCTTCGGCTCACTCACTCGCTCGCTCTCGCTACGTCTCGTTCTTCCTGCTGCTGTCCATCTCTCTCTTTTCCTTCACCTCCTCCCCCGCGTGATCCCAACTACACTCCCCGGGGCCAGCTGGATCTCAGGCCGCTTTTGCTTCTCCCGGTTTGCCTCGACGCGAAAGAGCGGCTGTATGTTATATATGTATATACGTATACGCATCAGGAGAGAAGGGAGAGCCGGGCCACGCGGCGGGGCCCGTATATATATATATATATAGAGGCAGGAGGCATTTCGTTTCTTCAACTTTCTTTCTCTCTTTCGCTCGTTTTGCCGTCGCGGGTGAGCGTGACGGAGACGGAGCTCTTGCTCGGACAGCTTCTCAAATCCTCCTCGGGCGGTAAGCGCAACCACCAGCCGCCACTGCATCCCCCTTCCCCTTTTTTCCTTCTGGTATCCTTCTCTCTCTCACTCTCTCTCGGCATCTTTTTTCACTCGCCCCTCAGGTTCTTTCCTATCTCGCTAAATGCTCTTTGCGCCTTCTCTTTGTCCCGCTTCCCCTTCGCTTCTCTTTCTTTTTTTTTCTTATTGCTCTTGCGCTATCTCCGATTTTCTCGATATTTACGACGATCTCGTTTTCGTTCTTGCTTATACAGCGTCGCAATGCTCTTGGTTGTATATCCTCACCATGTGAGCTTCACTCAAGGTTGGGACTATAAGTGATAAACCTCTCTACGAGGTTCTCTTGTGTGGTTTGCTTTGTACTGTTTCGTACCTGCGAAATGGGGTATAGGGTCTTTTATGATTTTTGAAAATGGGATGTACCTAAAATGAGAATTGGTTTTGCTTGATTATTACTTGTTATGATGACTAATGATATTTTTGGTTTTTATGATTTTTAGCTAATTAAGATAAGTGTTGAAAGAATGAAAAATTAAAATTACGTAAGTAGAAAAAATAATGTTAATAAAAATTATGAAGATAAATTTTTGTGTTTATATTGATATGATTGCAGAAATATTGTTAAAATAATAAATTTATTAATTTCAAACCCATCAGTCTTTTTTTTTAATCCCTGATAAAAGTGCTTTTCCGATTATCACGATATTTTATATTCACGCATAGAGTGCGTGTCAGCTAATCTAGTCGTAAACAATTAAAAGACTCTCCCACGCTGACCGCAGCACGTCATCATCACTCTTGCAACAATGTATACTCCTATACTAATCCCAAAAGAATATATAAGTATTATTACTTATCTCAATAAGCCGCTTGCTCCAGTTATAAGTCAAGCCGATGATCTTATACTCTCTTTCATCGTGTCATCTGTTCTTATCAAACCGGCTTATCTCGTAGTAACTTGCATTCAATTCTGTATATAGTAAGATCAAGCTTGTGCACGCGCCTAAAAACTAGTGATCGAGGTCAACGGGCGAGGTCTTAGCGACAAAGGACCCTGCGTACGCGCGCGAGAAGTTGGGGATCCACAAAGGGTACACACATACGCTAAAGTAGGGAAGGGAGACTTGGATTACGAGTGAGGTAGGGAGAGAAGGACTTTCTCTTGGCACACGTACACGCGGATCCATTCATCCTTCCGCGGGTCTTTTGTCCTTTCTCTTTCTTTCGTTACAGACCCTCAAACCCCTTTGCTTCTGCTGTTTCACTCGCTCCCTTTTTTTTCGTCTCTTCCTTCATGCGATCACCCTCTTCGCGGCTTATTGTGCCGTTTCTCTTCCTTATCCCCCTTTCCATTCCTACTACTCTCCTTTTCTCTACCTTGCGTGAGTCTTCAGATTCTCTTTTTATTTTTGACTGCCCTTTCGTCTTCTGCAATTCTTTTTCTTTCTTAATTCTTTGGTTATATGGAGCTCTGATGCTGCTGAGCAGAGAGTAAAAGAAGGAATAAAAAGAGAAGGAAGAAAAAAAGAAAGAAAGTTAAATTTTTAAGCACCCGGCTTTCAAAAACGTGTATGTGATATTGAACGTCAAAACAAAGTATATATTCTTTCTTCACTTGGATACGAAGGTGAGTATAAGAGCAGACAAAAAGAAAAAAGCAGAAAGGAGGCGGATTTCTGTTTGATTTTCATTTGGAAAAAGATATTAATTTGCTTTACTTTGTTATATTGTGTGGGTGTGTGCCTTTTTAAATTGATTATCAATTTTTTTTTTTATTCTTGTTCTTATTTAATAAAATTTAATGGATTTCAATTTAAAATCTTTATATATAAAATAATATCTAATTAACAAATGTGAATGGTTAGTTAGCAGCAATAATTATAAATGTTTAAAGCATTAGATGTTATCTCAGTATCTTCACGACCTATCCAGTCGAAATTATATTTTAATCGAGAACCACTATTCAGAGTCCAAGTAAGAGTGAGATAGAGAATGAGAATGCAGAAGAGAATATCGTCGTCAAAGAGCTCGCGAGATAGAGATAGGTGTACACGTACGCGCGCGGATCTATAGAAATGCAAGGGACCGCGTATAGTGATGATGACGATGGTAGGGGCCCTTTTGCCCAAGTCACGCTCAAGTCGGCAGCCGGTCTTTCTCTCTCGGCAGATTATATCTCTTCGGCCTTTTCTCGCCGCCTGTATTACTACTACTACCACCCTACATCGGCTTGACCTTTCTTCTTCTTCTTTGCTCCCGCACTGATGCCCACAGCATACATACACATTCTTATTTTCTTTTCTTTTTTTTTCATTTTATTGTATCGTTTCTGGCAAAGTGTAAGAGGGCATAAATTCAGATTGCACGAATATTTAGAAGAATTTAAATGAGTCTATTTTCCTCTTTTTATCCTTACTCTTTTTTGATAATTTATATACATCCTAGCACATAAGTGTTACTCGCCCAAAAGTGTGTTTTTTCCCTTCTATTTATTCGAATCGCATCAACTCTTGTGTCTATAAATAACATGATCTCGGGATACCGAGTAGCTCTTAATTTGTTTAGCTCAATCTGTAATTTAATAGCTCGATTATCATTCAGATTCTTGCGAATCTTTAAAACCAATTGGTCTTAATAATGTGCTGCTATTAAGTGCACGAGATATACATACATACATACATATACATATAAATATTTCTTAATTTGGTAATTATCAAAAAAATGATACATACTTGTCGTTGATGATAATGATGATAATAATGATGATGAGCGTTGGAAGCACGCAAGTGCGCACCGATTACAATATACGCGTACGTATATCCCTGCATCTACATCGTTTAAACAAGAGAAGCCCTCGTTAAGCAAGTATGTAAGTACGTACTGTCAGTTTTAAGATTTAAAAAAAAAAATGTATAAGCGAAACGTATGCCACCCGCAAAGCAAAATCGACGCAATAAACGAACGTAGCCCATAACTGTAGCAGCAATAGTTGAAGGGACGAGTTCCATACACGCTAATAATAATACACACCCTTTCTCTTTTCCATAAGAAGACTCAGACATGCATATATATAACTAACGACTTTATTCGCGCTATTTTTGCGTATACTACAGGACTAAGAGAGAGAGAGAGAGAGAGAGAGAGAGAGACAATGCGCTCATTAAAAGATCCGCGCCGGTTGCAGAGCTGAAATAAGGATACAAGATGAGTTGTGCCGTAGCCGCAAGCACTTGAAAAGACTTGTAGGTATATGTATACGTATATAGTAGTACCAGCGTATGCAGCTTGTCTCGAGGGCCGATCTGCCGAAAGCGTGCTGGCGCCAGGAAAATTGGTACCTCCAGGCGTTCTCTCTCTCTTTTTCTCTCTTTTATTCTTATGCTCAAGTTCGGTCATTATACATATAGGTATATATACCTGCTATACAGCAGGATCAACAACAGCAGCAGCATCAGCTTTATGCCGGCAAGCGAGAGATGAAAGACCGGGACACGGCTGCAGCGTGCGGGAGGGATGACGAGCGGAAGAGAGAAGAGAGCGACGATGGTGAGAGGAAGGGCGGGCGGAGATTTACGGGTTCGAGAGTAATGTGTACGGCCTGGGGGTATATAGGTACCGAAAACAGAGAGAGAGGTAGAGAGAGAGGAGGAGGGAGGGGACTGCGTAAAATCTGCGTAATCGAGGATTATAAACCCAAGAGAAAGAAGGAAGATGACTAATGGGGGTAAAAGGGAAGTGCCGCGAGTGGGAAAAAAAAATGCAAAAGAGAAAGAGAGCCCGTAGAAGCGCAATTCAACGGCAAGTGCTGGATGGCTCCTTCGGTCTAGTCGTCCAAGCGTGAAAAAGAGGGTCGGGGGAGGAAGTGAAGAGGAGAGTAGAGTAAAGTAGAGTAGAGTAAGTGTGTATGCGATGCACCTTACGCTCCTTACGTCTTTCCAAAGTAAACCGGCAGCGGAAAAGACGTTGGGGTGGCTATGGTGGTGGCGGTGGTGGTGGTGGTAGCGGGAGTTCTCAAGTCCCTGGGAAGTGTCCGTCCGAGTTAATAGGCTGTGCCCATCTGCCCCTCCTTTAAGGAAGTCACTGCTTAGGAAGCAGTCCATGGGAAGCGGGGATAACGGAAAGACTCATGCCTCAAGGAGAGTAGTAGTTGTAGGTAGTAGTAGTATAGTGAGAGTACTATATATATATATTGCAACCCCGATGGGAACGGCTTAGCGACGCGTGCATTTTTCTGATGCCCTCACTCTCTCCCTCTCTCACTCGCGATCGCGCTTTCGGACAACCTGTAACCACACCACCACCACCACCACCACCACCACCCTTCTCCTATCTTGTGTATATATATATATTCTCTTTAAGACGTTACGAAACCGCAAGTTATATATGTATGTTTGAAGATAGGTGTATATACACCTGACCTGCTGATGTCTTGCGAGTCGATGTATAATGTAAATTAATGCGCGCGGGCGTCCAAGCGTGGAGAGAGAAGCAAACTTATGACTCTCCCGCGATGAGACTGTATAGAACTCCTATATGTATAACGCGCAAGGCGATTTTTGACGGTTGGGCCCGCTTCTTCTTTTTTTCTTTTTTCTCACCCCCTACTTCTTCTTCTTCTTCTTCTTCTTCTTCTTCTTCTTCTTCTTCTTCTGTCCCCCTTTTTCCCTTGTATATATACCCTTACACTTGCTGCTTGCTTTTTAATGCTTTGTCTTTATACCTACACTTGGCTCAACGGTTATAAGTACTCGTTATTTAGGGTTTGACTTTTTCGAGTTTGTCACAACATAAACATCGAAATTTGATACACCGGATATATATATAGATATATATATATA
>JAPYZE010001286.1:0-25769 GCA_030522805.1 Leptomastidea abnormis | reverse complement strand
ATTTTGTTTTTAATACATAAACCTTTGGAAATATGCAAAAAAAATCATAAAAATCGAGTAGTCGATTTTAGGTGGCCCACTTGAGAAAGTTTGACTCAAGCCGATTTCGCTTCTCGGTGCCGCTAATTATGCGAGAACAATTAAGTCACGCGCGAACACGCGCGACCTGCAAGACGAAGCAGTCGTGTGTGAGTCCTCCCCCCCCCCCCTCTTTACCTCTATATCTCAACAAGTCGAGTATATTATGGCGAGGGGAAGATTACGTAGCAGCCCTATCGGCCCTCGGGCATCTCCTCTCGCACGTGGCTCTAGACTCTCTCTCTCTCTCTCTCTCTCACTTCATCGTGGCCTTGTTTTCTACTTTGGCGTTCGATCCACTAGAAGAAGGCCGTATAAGCCAGCAAAGCTTGCATCCTAACATTTCCATGCATATATAACAGCTTAAAGCGTACGTATACTGATCTTCTCTTATTTTTTTTTTTTTTTTGCAAATCTGCACACATTTCCGCAATCTCTACGTACGGTAAGGGAAGACATTTGAGAGAAAAAAAAAGAGAGAGAGAGAGAGAAAGGATGAAGCGAAAGGATTGCACGCGCACGTGGGGCTATTAGTGTCGCGGTTCAAGCTTTACGAGCCGGTTTTTCATGTCCCCTTCCCAACCAAGAACCCGTGTGTGCATCCTATAACTTGCTTGGAGGTCTCAGATACAACGAGGTAAAAGAGGATAGGATGATGAAAAACTAAGCTTTGCTTCTTTTCCGGTGCAAAGTGAAACTCACAAAAAAAAATTTTTTTTTCAAAGTTATACATGAGTTTGCGTGCTTTTCTTGGTCTACAACCGTTAATTTTGAGTTAGTTGACCTGTTGTATATAGGTATGTTTTATTTAGACCTTCACTGACATTTAGCACACACTGATTCGTGGACCACGTAATCTGCTGCGTACAGAAGCGAGCGATTCTTTGCTACACCAGTAAAACAAATTTTTATTTCTCTTTAGGATTTTTTTTTACCAACGGTCATGCTTAATCATTGGCTTGGTTTTTGCGACTAGCTATAATTTAACCTGTCGCTAATGAGTATTAAGAGAACGTATAGGCTTTTGGTAATATAGGAACAAGCTTTGAGTGCAAACGAAATTTATGAGTACCGGATATAAATGTCAAGTCTTGGATCATGAATTTAACTTGCAATTATTCGAGTTGCTGTGGAGATGCTGATTGAGAGTTTAACTTTTATTTTGGTATGATTAATATACAGTATACCGTAATATTTGCGACTTTTGCAATAAATTTGTTTTAAAATTTTTCCTTTTTTTCATATTGAAGACGTAATTGAATTTACTTGATGGTTTAAATAAGTAATACAGTTACCTCTTAATTTAGCTAAACTTTAGTAATTTTACCTTCCTATTGCAATTCTATGAGTATCCGTATCTTTATATAATTCATCAAAAACCGATTTTCTTCGTAAATCTCTCAAAAATGCAATAATTGAAAAACTCATTAAATTTAATGCTAATATTTACTGGGTAATGTGTTATTTCTTTACCTCAGAGTAGGTTCAAAATCTATTTAAGCATATTTATTATTTTGTGTTTGATCTGTAAATGAAATTTTGCCAATTTACATCTCAAAATTCTTAAATGCTGTACTCTCAAACGAAAGAAATTTCTTTCATTTGATGTTTCTTAGTAGTATTTTCAGTGGCGATATATACGATTTTCGTTTCTCGCTTCACTATTTGTATCTTTCTATTATATACAGAGTTCTATTTTTGCTTAATAAAATTTTTGTTTCTAGTTTCTCTATACTGTGTCGTATAGGAAAGAATCGTCTATCATCCTACTGATGAGCCCAATAGACGATTCTGGGCGAAATGACTATATACTTTTTTATATCTTATTTTTATAGGTGAAGATGAGGTTGAATATCTACCGCAAAATTAAAACAATCGATCCTAAAGCACATTTGATCTACGCTTTTAGCTCTCTTTCAACAAGAGTGGATGCAAACTCGAGAGATCCAATTGGTAGCAGCAGGCACAGTTTTTTTCCTTCTCTTTTCTCTCTTCCCTCTCGGATGGATTCCTTTTCTTGGATTTTTAGTGTAGAAACGGGGTCAAATCGATTGATTTCTGAAATCAAAATTACAAATTAATATTGAAATTTTAATATTCATTAATTGTAAGATAAAAATTAATAACCTCGTGGGCCATTACATCCGCCAAGTCTAAGTTCGGCACCGACCTCATTCTTGATGAATTGTCATTTCGTCTATAAATAAAATATACAATATTAATTATTGTCAATTACAAGTATTATAAATTAAAATAAATTTAAAAAGTGATTTATAATACATCATACCTGTTAACCACAACAGTAAGAATTGCATTTCTTGTTGAAAAATTCAAGGCATTAAAAGCACGTTCTTCGCTCAGCCCTTCAAGTCGTAGTCCATCCACCTAAATAAATAAAAATATTATGTAACGAGGTTTGAAATTTTAGATGAGGCACAATACACCTTCCCCTTGCAACACGCTAAAAATAAATTTTTTATCTATTTACCTCTTTCAACTCGTCATAGAGTTGAACACCTTCAGGATGCGGAGTGAAAATAGGATTGAAGTCACAGATAAACACTTGAGCGTTATTTGGATCTAAACCCTTCTCCAATGCAATACCAGTCAAATCAAAATCTATGTCTGGGTCACCAGAGGCTTCTTGTTTAACAACTTTACAAATCATCGTGTGATCACCAGGGTGTAAATCATATTTTCGTTGACAGCGTCCTGAAAGTTATTTAAATTATTATTATGAATAATCATAAAAAAATATTCAAATTCATTAAATAATTATTACTTACTCAACGTATAGCCGAAAAGGTCAGGGTGTTCAAGATCACCAGCAATGGGGGGGCCTCTGCCAGCACTTTCCCAACCCTACAACATTGATTTTTTATTTTGTTAAAAAAACATGTACTATCTTTGATAGGGGCTCACATCGCAACATTTGTAAAAATAATAATTGGAAGAAAGAGTTTTTATAAAATCAAGCAGTGCAATTGAATTTATCTTTTTATTAGAAACTTTATTAGGAAAAAAATGTAAAAAGAGATATGTTGTTTCATGGAGTTTTAGATTAACTGCTAAAAATTTAGCAGGTAATAGACTTTATTTATTTTATTCATTTTTTTTTTTAATTTTAAAGCACACGCGCGCTGTTTTTTGCATAAAAAATAGAAAGAAAATGAAAACAATGAAGAAAAAAGTCTAGGTTGATGCGGTTATTGAAAGGAATGCAACGATGATGCCGCCATCAATTTTTCGCGCTTATTGCTAGAATATTATCGAATATGTACATTCATTTTTTTTAAGCATTTATAAGCAAAACAAAAGCTGCTCTTATTGGAAAATATATATAACCTATTCTTGAATTAGCTGTCGGGAGCTATATAAAAAAAAAAAATCATTTCGGCAAAGTGTTCTGCTTGCTATGGGCGATGTAGCTAAGCAGATAAGTGAATTAAGATTAGAAAGAGAGAGAGAGAGAGAGAGAGTGAGAGAGTGTGTGTGTGTGTGTGTGTGTGTGTGTGTGTCCGAGCCCGTTTTGAAAGTCACCCAGCTAAGTATGTATGTACAAGAAAGCTCGCAAGATTTGCATACATACACATGAAAAAGGACACTTGGCGGTCTCCAAGGAGCAATTCGCTTAAAAAATCACGGTGGCATGAGCTCGTCGCCGATCGCGCAAATCCTGGCGCCTTCCACGGCGTCCAAGATCAAAGAAAGAGAGATAGATAAATTAAGCAGGCTTTAGATGCTTATTTTTTTATTATTTTTTTTTTTTTTTTTATTGACGGATCATCTCAGGACACGCTTATACACGCTTGATTGGATTTTTGCACCGGGAAAACAGGTTTTGTTGGATATATTATGGGTGATGATCGTGATTTTTGATTTTTTTAGCGGATAAAGCTCGGGTGACGACAAAGATGATAAAATAATTTTGTTGTATTTTTTTTTTTATTTATCTACCTTTCTTTCAATATCGCATAAGTAGTCAATTCATTTAGCCGCGTTATTTACCTTAATTCACGGGTTTCGCCGTTATTTATAATTTTATTATCAGCTTGACAGCTCATATTTTTTATCAATACCTTAACACCAGCTTGGTCTGTGTATTTTGCTATTAACTATACCAACGCGATGTACTCATACATATATACACACAGAGAGTTACACAACGAACGACGTTCTAGAGAGTACGATTCTCTTAGGATCGATTATAATAATAAAGCGAACTTTCCCATCGGAGACGCATCTTTGATTGTCCATCATCTTGATTTTCCTTTTCCTTTTCCTATCCCCCCTTTTTTTTTATTCTGCTCGTTATCTATGCAAAATAATCATTCGGAACTTGCTCGTGCATTCAAATGTCAATTTGACGCGTTCAATCGAACGCGTTGATCAATCAAGTATAGTGGTGGTCTTGAATTTGCATTGTTAAACAGCAACCGCGAATGATTGCCGGAATCGTGGTACTTATATAAATACACACATACATACGCATAAATAAATAACAACCTTCCTCAATACTTTAGCACCACCATGAAATAAAATTCCAATGCAGGTACGCTTAAAAGTATGTCAAAACTAATGTCCGCTTAGTGTACCTATATACATACAATGAAAAGAAAAAAATTAAAGAAGAGCATTGCTTAAGAAGCACATACGCGTGTATTTGTAAAAAGGGCAAAATTTTCGTAAGCGCATTAGCACGAGCTCTATATATGTGCTTTTCATATAATATAGTTGCGCGTGGCCAAGCTGAGACTTTCGAAACTTGATTTCTTAAAGGGGTAAGAAGATTGAAAAAGAAAAAGGATGTCACGTTGTTGTTGTTGTTGTTTGACCGAGTTTTCTCTCGGTTAAGCGATAAATTCGATCTTTTATAGAAATACGCATACGATCAACGCGTACGATCCATTTGAAATTAAATTGTTGCGTCGTAATCTCAAAATCTTTGTTCCGTACAGAAAAAATATTTGCATTCAAGAAAGATGTTGACGTAAAAAGACGATTGCAACGTCGTTGTTTAAAGACTGCATTTTCATGAGATCAAACAAGATTGAATTTTTGCAAGTGCATTTGTCACTGACTTTGTATAAAAAAATAAGAAAAAGTAATAAAAAAGAGATGTTTTTCTTTGGTGTGGAGTATTAGATTGACTAGTTCTTGAAAATTTATCGAGGCATTAAATATTTGAAGATACATTTGTTACGCGAATACTCGCCATTAGAAGAGATGTTGAAAAGTAAGTCTATCAAATAAGACTTACACTTTCACTAATCCCATATAAACGTACGTATACGCAAGTAACTATATATGTCTAGTCTGATAAAACATTTTCTCATACAGCTCTCTATGAGACGCATCGTGAAAATTGTGCGTTAACTTTGGCATTTTCATGGCAAATTTAATTACAGTTCATCTAGCCACACACACACACGCGCACACACATGCGCGCAGCAATACAGTATACCGATGACGTGAATTTCGAAATTTATTTCTAACAGCTATACATGCCACCATCTAGCCATAGCTACAGCATAGCATATATGTAGCTACATCGAACCAAGAGATTCTACAAAAAGTAAAAGATCGCGTTCAATTTGTCTCAAACGATTTCTATTTCTCACATATTACGATACCAATCCAACTATATACATATATACCACACACATATACACATACAAAAGTTTTCACTCTCGTGTGTAGCATACCTATATCTCTACGCGGCAAAATTCTTAAACTATTAAATTAAACAAATCGCGGAAGATTAAAATTAACGATCTAATTAATGTTCACTTCTGGAAACATTTATATTCCCCCACCCCCCTTCTCCAATACTCTTTATCTCTCTCTCTCTCTCTCTCTCTTTCCAACTGTGCTTTTCACCTTAGAGTATAAGAAAGAAAGAGAGAGAAAGAGAGATCTATGCGAGCGCGATAAGATTCCCGCCATCTATCATTAGACACGCGGCAAAAACGCAGCATATACCTACACCACATATACACGCCTGCGTGCACTCAAGAGCGAAAAGAAAAAAAAAAAAAATAAATAAATAAATAAAAGATCGAACTACTCTAGCCAGGGTATATAGTATATAAGTGTGCCAAATAAGTGGAAGAAGGAAGGAGGATGAAAAATAAAGAAAAGCTCCAGTCACGACACACACACACACACACACACACACACACACACACACACACACATCCATACACACACACACATACGAACGTCTCATGAGTGCAGCAAAGGATAAGCTTTAAACAAAAAAAAAATGAAGTAAATAAAAATAGCTAATTTGTGGCGCGCGAGGCAATTTGTGCCCCTGGTGCGGCCATCAATTCGCGATCGGGGCCGACGGACCCGCGCGCCACTGCACCTGTATACATACATATAAGTCTAAGCTCTTTCTCTCTTACTGTATATACCTATATACATATACACCCATGACTGCCACACATACTTTATATTAGCAGTAGTAGTAGAAGTAGAGGGTTGGGACCAGCCACGCCATACTAGCTCTCCAGCTTAAATCGATTAAACATGCGTGACTTTTCGCGGACCGCGCGCTCATGCCGGTTATGATACTTCCCCTCTCCCGACCCTTTTTTCCCCCTCATCTTTGGTATACATATATACCAGTGCCCCTCACCTATACATATTCAGGATTTAACCCATAGCGCGAAAGTCCAACTCACTCTCTCTCTCTCTCTCTCCAGTTGCTGTTTTACGCTTTACTATATACTATGAGCTGTGTGTATATAAGTGAAAGAGAGTAAAAGAGAGAGAGAAAGAAAGATCGTAGCGGCCAAGCGCGCATATAACGCGCGCGCTTGCGGGGAGCGACCTTCGGATAAATTAGATAAGCCGGCGCGAAAGTGTCACGTTCCCACGATAGACGAACGCGCGCATATACTACTACTACTGCTGCTGCTGCTGCTGCTGCTGTCTACTCCTACCGCTGCTGTTGCTGCTGCATACGGACCCCTCCCACCTCACCTCCGTCGCTTTTCCCTCTCGATCGTTCACTTATATATACATATAGGCATATAGCTACACACACACACTCTCTCTCTCTCTTTTTCTCTGCTAGCTTGCTGAAAATTTACGAACGCGTCTGGAGTAAAGGAGGAAGGGGGGGAGGGACAGACAGGTAGGAGGTAAGAGGGACAACGTCACCTATTCGTTTATTTTCGCGTCTCCGCACCAGGAATCGAGAGCGTTTGCGCATGTATATATGTATATATATATTCGCAAGCGAGACCTGTAGAGTTTGCGAGAGTAGAGGACAGTATTTTTGGACCAGGTGAATGCGCTTGGCTTGGCTCTCTCTCTCTCTCTCTCTCTCTCTCTCTGTCTTAAGTTGTACCGATAACTTGGTAAAATGCTCGTAAATACGATGCTCGGAGAGTCTCTTTTAAGTAAGGTTGGATGACCTAAGGTAAAGAGAGTGCAATATAATGATGATTATAATATGAGGAGAAGAAAAGAGAAAAAGATGTATTGATGTTTAGACGTATTGTTTATATTTGTTAATGTTAGATTTGAATTATTTATATTATGATTTTAAAAAAATTCAATTATTGAATTTTAATATGATGATAACGAAATCTAAAAATTCTTTGGCCTAGATAACTTGTTGATTTATCAATTAAAATAAATTTATATACAAATATCATCGAGATGTAAATTTGAATTCGTACATGCATCCATGATTGTATAAATTATATCTTTCAAACACATAATAAAATTTTTACGGATGCGTAAGCTTTTGACGATTAATTAATCGTAAAAAACGCCGGAAAATATATAAAAAAGTAATACAGCATATTCATTAAAAAATCAATAATCACAAGCATGTGCTATAATTTTTAAAATTTTCTTAACAGACGCAAAATATCTCTTGTAACGCAAGTATAACAGAAAAATAAAAATTTTGAAGTAAAGCATGGTAAGATAGACATATTTCAAGGTATAAGAGGAGATCTTTCGCACGCTGCTTTCTCTTCGAGCACGATGTCGTTTAAATCGCACAAGGAGGCGCGACAAGTTGACTGACTGACCTCTTATGTGCCCGCACATGTTTCTTAAATGTATGCGTGTATGTATGTATGTATATGCAGAGACGACGCCTGTAAATGCAATGGGCATCAGTGCAAAAAGCTTGTTTCACGAGTTATGTGTGTGTGTATGTATAAACACATTGACTCTTAAAACTTCCTAGTTTGCTGATTTAATCGTATCTCGTGAAATTTACGACTTTTGTTTTATTTTTAGCATAATTTAAAGTATATATGCTTGTGATATGTATATACTTATAATATACATATGGTATAGTTTTATCTAATACTAATAATTGAAATCTTTGATTTCTAATTTAATGTCTCATTAAAAAATCGTAAATCTTACTTGTTTAATAGCATATATCTACATATGCGCATACTCGTAAATAAAAGAAACTGATAAATAAGATCAATAAAATTGTATGTGCGCAATCGTAAAAGTCCAATGATAAAATTAAAATTTATACAATGAATAGATTGAAAGTATATTGATGCAAGGGAAAAAAAAAGAACGTGACTGTATTTAATATTACAGAACATTAATCATAATAAGGAAGAAAAAAAATGTTACATGTAAATAATAAAAAAATAAAAAAAAGAAAAAATAAATAAAAATGATTTATTTCCTTCCGAGATAAAAATCATCAAGCAACAAACATACACATCATAGACTCTTTTGTACCAATAAAACCATCTAAACTTAAATATATGTATACACCATGGCATAGTAAGTAGTACACGAAGAAAGAGAGCCAAGTCCGTTCTCCAATACTCTCAGCAAGTTTAGCTCTCTTTCTTTCTTTCTCTCTCTCTCTGTCTCAGGAGCCAGTGTCGCAAGGGTCAAGACTGCACGCTGTTGCTGCTGCTGCACATTGCAAGTGTCACGCGAGACCAGGAGAACAATCGCTCGACGACAATGGGATATATCCAAGTTGAAAAAAGAGAAGGATGAGGAGAGAGTGAAAAAAAGAAGTAGGAGGAGAGGTTGCAATGCAGACCTTATATTATATCTTTCTTTCTCTCTCTCTTTCGATATGTACAACCCGTTATACGCGGCCGTCACTCCAACAACAAGAGCCTACGGAAGCTAAAGTCACTCAGACGTTTCGATATACAATATATATATAGAAATAGGTATATATAACGCGAAAGAGTTAAAAATCGCGTAAGCGCCCTATTCCCCCCTTCCTCCTTTACTTCTCGTCTTCTTAGCTTTCGTGACAAAGTGACGTCGGCAAGCTCTTTTCACTTCGGACTTTTTACTCTTTCTTTCTTTTTACTTGACGATAGGCTCAATTACCGCACGAAGCCGCTGCGCGCAACTGAAGCGTCTATAAGTGAGGAGACGTTTTACTTGGGAGCGCTCGATTTTCACCTCAGAGCCTTGTCCAGTAATTTTTTTTCTTTCTTTTTTTAGTCTTTTGTATTTGCCAAGTGCTGGATTTATCTCGAGCTATTGCGGTTTAATGTGCCTTGGAGCTTTTTAGAGAGGAAGTTAAAAGTTATGCTTATTGAGTTTGTGATGTTTAATGTTTATTTGTCAAGATGATTTTTTTTTCTAATCAATTTTAATACAATTTTATATTTATTTTAATAATTATTATGATTCATTTTTTAAATACAATAATGAAAATATAAATTGACAGTTAATAAAAATGTTAACCAATGTAAACATTATTATGTAGATTAATTTTATGCTAATATTAAAACTTTTCCTTGATTAGTAGTTGATTCTTCCCGAGTTATTTATCTTCATTTTCTTTTAAAGTCAAAGTAAGATAAAAAAAATAGAAGAAATAAAAAAATAATCAACATCCTACAGCTCAATAATCTTGAATAATCGCGCTGTAATTGTCGATCTTAGGTAAAAATAAAAATCATCCTAATAGCAGTCGCCCTCAAACGTCACCTCTTTCACAAAGTTTTCTTCCTCATACTAGCACATATCGTCATGTCACCCTGAATTTACCGCTCCCCATCACTGCAGCCACAAGAGACATATCCAACCATATCCCAGAAAGTAAAGCAGTTTTCTAAAGAGGAAAAGGAGAAGACAAGTGACTGGAAGGAAAAAGAGAGAGAGAGAGAAAAGCGTTACGGATCCGTCGCAAAGTTTACTATAGGATGTGCTGCTCCTGCTGGTGCTGCTGCGCTATATAACGGTGAAGCTCCTCTCTTTCTCTCTATGCACTGCAGGAGCCAAGTTTCAAGATGAAGTAATGTGCGCACTATATATACATATACTCGTGGTCAATGGCGTGACGTGTTCTCTTTGAGCGATCTAAACGTCAAGATATAACTGCTGCCTGCTGCCATCATCTATATATACATATACACCGATAGATCGAATAAGAGAGTCTATGTGCTGAATTATTCGCGCTCTTCTGTTAGCTTATCAGTCCTTTAAAATCGACAATAGACCCCGCAGCTGCAGCTGCAGCAGCAACCATCTCGGACATTAAATTATATCCGAGAGCTTGAAAGTTGTATTATATCTATACGAAGAAGGTGGACATCTCTTGGTGTATTGTCGTTGTTGTCGTTGGAATTGTCGAGTATATAATACGCAAGGTCGCTAAAGGAGTACGATGACTATAGCCCGAAGGATATGAGTCGAAAGACTATATATATGAAAGAGATAAGATGCGAGCTTTTCACGTCTATTCAACGACTTGAGTTTTTCTTTGACTGTATCTATGTGTATGGGTGGTATGCCAGTTGTATGTGTGTGAACTTGACTATAAATGTGGCCTAGAGGAGAGAAGAAATAAATCACGACGACATGCGGGCTTATTGATGAACGGAAATGATCATTTTTTTTTTATATAACCAAGAGATAGAGAAAAAGGATTTTTTTTTTATAATGATCGTACTTTGTGACATACATATAGACAGGCTTGTAATCTAGTTTGTTTGTGTTTGCAAAGTTTAATCATTCAAAGTAATCTTATGTCAAGTCTTTATTTTACAAGATATTAAAAAGTCATTACTTACGTATAGACTATTTTATTGAATAAGAGTTAATGCAATGTATGTAGCTATTGATTTTTCTTACATTTCTAGGAAATAGGAAACTTTGGATACTATTTAAATGATACATTATGACCTTATATCAGTAAAGTTTTTTTTTTAAATAACTATGTTTTTCTTTTTTCTTTTATTACATCTTTAAAAGATGGAAAAAAATCATTTTGACATCTCATTGAAAAAAAAAATATAAATAAAAAAGTACACATAGAGTGAGACAGAGAGAGAAGAGATGTACGGTGTTACACGAGATGTGGAATGTCGAGTGCCAGAGAGATCGAGGCTTCAAAGAGTATATAAATATATATATACCTATATATACACTCGCGATTCGCAGACTTGCCAAGAGCAAACGCCAGTCACGACCCGCAAGAAGAGCAAGACGTCTCTCTTTTTCACTCGAGAGAAAGAGAGAGCTACAAGAGCGATTTGATGTTTCGATTATCGTTTCCTTCAGGAAGGCGGCTGTGTATGTCGCGACTCCGAAGGCCGTAGACATATAAACTCCCTCCTTCCTTTTTCTATACATACATGTATACATACGACAGACTCGTTACACTACTTACAGCGTGACAAGCTTGCAAGCGTGCGCTCGCGCCAGGAGAGAGTAAAAGAGAGAATAAAAAAAAAGACGAAGTCTCTCGTGTCTTGATGAATTCATTCGCGGCGATATTGCGAACCTTACAGCTTGATGATATTGGGACTTTGTTTAATTTGCGGCCTATCGAGAAAAGGTGTATACCAGATGAGAGTGCGAGTATAAATTTACTTTTCTCTCTCTCTCTCTCTCTCTTTTTTTTCTTTCTCTTTGCGTGAATGTGTAGCGGGGTTTTCTGAGGTGTGGTTTTGTATAATACATGTGTGTATGTATGTGATACTGGTATGATGATTTATCGTTAATATAAATTAAAATGGTAATTTATGAACTTGATAAGTTTTACGTACGTGTTTGCGGATATTTTGTTATTTATGATGATTTTGTGATAAAAAAAGTAATGTTTGGGATTATGATATGCGACTATTAGCGCGACTAATTTTGATTAGATTTATCTGAAATTTTGCAGGGATGTTTTTTTGTGTAAAATTTGTAGGTTGGTGTTGTTTTTATAGATGAGCTTGATCGTGAAATCGAATAGATAAATTGATTTTGCAAGGTTTCGTGTAGTAATTGGAGATCGATTTAATAATATGTTGTGAAATAATTAGTTTAGTAAAATTAATTATGATGAGCTGAGCTAATTTATTAAGTAAAACTAATTTTTTTTCTTTAGGATTTTCTATGGATAGTATTTTAATTAAATATTTTTATTAATGATCAGTTTATATAGTTTTAATTTTACAAAAAAAATTTGTAAAATTAATTTAAAAACTAAATTTGTTGTCTAATATACATATTATAAACGATATTCAATTTTACATAAAAATATATTTAATATGAAATTTCAAATAATTAAGAGTACCTATGCTTAATTAAACGCCAAAAAATAAGTAAAAAATTTACAAAATATATATTTTTTTATATAAAAGTAGAAAGAATCTAACAGAATGAAAAAATAATAAATATTATTATAAATCTTTTTGATACTTTTTCAAGCATAATTCGATATTCTTAGAGCTCGAACAATGATTCCAATGATGGACGCCGGGAATCGAACCCACAATCATTGGATCACGAAACTAGCGTTTAATTAATTGAGTCATTTCAGCTCTTGGTTTTACAATAAATTTTAGAAATAACATACTTGAAAAGAACCATTTCATTTCATCTATACATTATACCAATTCAATAATTCTATCAAAACGTATTTGTAACAGCAACATAAATTCAACATTTCAATTAAAATCCAAAAATACAATTAATAATCTATTATCAAAAACATCGTAGTTCTAATCTGCCTCCTTATTTTTTTTATACATCTAAAAATAAATATAATCATAGATTCCTCATCATCACGTTATCTGACCCCGTTCATTAAATTCTCCTTATTATAAACGAACTAAAGCTTACTTAATTTGACACGAATCTTACACAAATGCAACGCAGAGCTTTCACAACAAGTCTTCTAACCTTTCTCCAGTACTCTCTTTTTCTCTTATTCTCTCCAAACACAAAGATTTTAGCCTGATTCAGGTGCAGTCTCCTAACGAGACGTCAGAGCGTAACGGGGCGCCAGTGTAATGTTAACGGTGGGTATATACATCCACATACGTATATACACACCGTTGTGTGTGTGTGTGCAGCTACCGAAAGATCAGAGGACGGATCTAAATAGGAAGCGCACTACTATTATAAAGACTACTACCTACCGCTACTATATAGCGATGACGTTCTCGCGTATATGTGCGCGTCATGAATTCCACGCAATCGGGCCTGGTAATCGCTCCTGCTTGAGGTAAACTGCTAAGCTGAGCTTGTAAGGTAGGAGGACGTCTGTTATTAACGCGCTCGAGCTATACCTGCTGTATGTATAGCCTTAATTTAGTCCGGTCTCTCTTGCGGACGCGAAAGAGAGAGAGAGAGAGAGAGAGAGAGAGAGTTAAGAGTGGCGCCCTGGGCGATACTGGCTAATGGTATGGCTTATACTGCTAACTATGTTTGTCGCAAGTTTTTCCACTCTTATATTATATGCTCTTTACTTCTTGGATCGGTCGAACGTACGACGCGATTTAATGCAATTAATGCATATTTTTGCTGCTTTTGCGTATATAAATATATATATTCGTTGTATAGCCTGTTTATCCGAGAAAGTTTCTTGGCTTGTATGGATATATGTGTGTGATATGGTGCCTCCCGTTTATTTACGTGTCAATATAATCGCTGAGACGTTGTAAAGATTTCTGCTTTATTACGATGTATATGTTTGAAAGGAGATTCTGACAGTTTTTAATTTTATTAGATAGTATTTTGATTAGCGTTATAATTGAACGTAATTTTTGCGTTACACCGCAAGTATATAATAAAATTTTTTTTACGTATTATTAAACATGCATTTAAAAATATTATAATTAAAAAAAAAAATTTTTGAAATTAAAAAAAAAACAACAACAACAAAAAGAACACGACATTTTGATATTAATTAGTTTTACCAAGAAATCGATTTTAAATTAACAAAGTCACGACAGCATTTAGTCACCAAGATCAAAAAAGCTTTCAAGCCGATAACACTTACACACACACATAAACAGCTTCAGAAAAACGATGACTCTACAATAATGATGTCATTACTATTCTTCTCTCGATGCTACACAGCCTCCCTAATACTACTACTACTAAAGCGTGATTCAATACATGTACCCGACATAACATCAAGTAACGTTACAAAAAAAAAACCACAACAAAAAAAGTAAATGTATAACTTGCTGACGGTACTTTCTCATTTGTCTTACGAGGCCAATATATATGTACAACCACGACAATCCCTATTAGCAAAAAAAAAAACTTATCTAACAAAAGTAGAAGATGCCTCCTACGAAACTTAAGTAACCCTAAAACCGTGTGCCAAATCATCAATTATCCACATGAGCGACAATACTCCAGGTATCTTTTTAAATTACCCTTTCAACATCAAAGAAAAAAAAAAGACACACACAAAAAAGTCGATAGAGTGCGAAGTCAAGAATAAATGCCGTAAAACGGAAGGTTCTGTCCCCTGTCCACCTACGCTTTCTTTCGACGGCTGTCACCTGAGAGCTTGGCACATAGTGGCACACGAGTGATTCATACCCTGCAGGGGTCCCCCCATCTCAAGAAAAAGAGAAAGAGTGATCTGAGTCTCCTGTCAGATATATCTTCTCTCTCTCTCTCTCTCTCTCTCTCTCTTACCCCTTTTTTTCTTCCTTTCTCTCTCACATGGTTTCGCCTCGCCTTTTCTGCGTCCTAGATGGGTGCATACCTTCGGCGACACTGCATCGTCTTTCCTTTTCTCCCCCCCCCTTCCCTTCCTCAAGAGATTTAATCGCAGAGTAAACGGAATATCTTGTCCCCAAGAGAAGAAACGAAGGGAGATTCGTGCGAGTGGAAATGCCATGAAGCGAAAACTTTAGAAAGGAGTAAACGTTAAAAATATATAAATTGACGTTTCTTCTTTCTCTTTTTTAACGAGTGCTATCATGTGACATTTATTTTTTATAAAATTAGGAATTACTTTTAGTTTTCTTAAACTTAAATAAGTAAATTAAAATACAGATCAATAAGACTATTAGTTCAAAGTGACACACACTAGGAAATAATGACAATTTTGTCTTCCAACAAAATCCTCATCATCGTGTCGGAAAAGTAACAAGTCTACCATTTCTCATTTCAGAAGTACAGTAAGCAAATATACAAGAGAGAGCTAAGCTCATCTATCTACTCGTCACTTCCGGAACGACAAGAAGACGAACCAGACGCAGTGAGTCGCGAATCGGAGACACACGACTTAAACCTTGTACAAGACATGAAGAAAATAGTAGAGAAGAAAAAATAAATAAAGAGACTCTGGACCATTGCTGTGATCTGTGTATGTCAATGGACTGAATAGGTAATCGGATCTTGAAATCTGCTGTTACGTGTACGACATAGGTCATATCCATCACTGGAAGATGTATAAAGAGGCTTAGAAATAGAATGACGAACAACTACCCTGAGGACTCCACCTCTCTGTGCATAAATGTACAAGGATTAGAAGACTCGTGTCCTTCTGAAAATCGACCGTATATGAATAAAACGAAGAGCAAAAATAGTAACGTGTATGTTACGCTCGAAAAGCCAAATATACGCGACCTTCGCGATATGTGACTGTATTACGCGTATACACTTGAAGGCCCCCCTCGAAACGTAAAGAAAATACGACTATTACTCCCCCTGGCTAATGGTATTACTTTAGCACAGTGACACAGCGATTGCATAATTGCGCAGCTATACGAGTCCAATTTTTTTCGCGTTAGATAAAGAGAAAGATGATAGTAGGGATGGAGACAAAGACTCGTCTTGTACTTTTAGTCAAATCGTGCTTTTCTCTTGCTGTCGACAGAAAGAAAGACAAAGTATTGAAAAATGCCTTTGTTAACTTGCAGATTTGCATTTGAAAAGGTGAAGAGTATCCTAGTATGTATATGTGGGTGTTTCTGGTGTCTATGTATAAATTATGTCTAAGTGTTGTATGTATACTGTATGCTGAGGTTAGTGTGAGTGACATTGCATTAAATTGGACTGATTGTTGTACTGAGAAAGACTAAAAAATTATGTATGATATATAAGTGTGTGTACGTGTGTGGTTTAAACAAACTGTTTGATCTTGGTAAAAGATAAATTGAGAAAATTTATAAGCTTTAAGTACGTATGAGGTATGTCTATATGTATGTGAGTGAGCTTTTATAAAACTCGCTTATAAAATGTATGTGTTGTGCTGTGGTGTTTGTTATTTATTGCCAAAGAAAGTTTCATAAATTCGCGTATTCAATTTCTTTTCTTAAAGTTCTTTTAAAAGCTATCGATATATATGTGTATATTCCACTCTATCTATCTCTTTTTCTTGTAATTTCATACTATCTGTCCTTGCGATGTCCTTTCTCTTCTAATACACTGTCGTGTGTGTGTGTCATGCCTTTTGATTGTAGTTTTTGATAGTATCTTTGATAAAAAATCAACATATATAACTCGAGATAGAATATTGGCTTGGCACACATGCCATACTTTTTTTTTTTTATTTTCTACAAGCGTCGAACTTATATATACACGATTGCGAAAATAATATTACAGTTTCCGCATTGTAAAAACTTTAATATGGGGACTTTCAGATAGCATTGCATTTCAAAAACTGTTGATATTGTAAGTATGAAGGATTTCATATGTTATATTGGTCTTATGTTAATTTATGCGAATGTTAAATGTACGGTGATATATGTTTTTCTTTTTTTTTTATGTTGTTAAAACATAGTCGTGACAATCGATCATGTCTTGTATTGGCATAAATGCAGAAAACTACCGATTAAGTATCTTAAACGTTTCGTTATTACATTTATTAAAGTACAAGAAATAAAATTATTAAAAATTGAAAAAGCTTGAAAAAAAAAGTAAAAATAAAAAAAAATTTAAATATAATTTTTTCTAAATAAAAATAATTATCTACATTTAGTACAATACTGTACGTTCAAATAATCAAAAGCATATATGACAGAAAATACGAAAGTCAGTCTGCAATACATAAAAAGTTTCAAGACACAATCATAAAAAATACCAGACTAGTATAAACGTGCCCATGTAAATCAAGCCCTCGTGGAAGGAAAATCGAGTTACGGCATCGCGTCAGCTCGCACATCAGGCCTCTCATAATATAACCCCCGTAGTTTCATATACCTCCTGCAAATTCAATATTAACTGCCTCGCGCCAGGTCGTAAGTTTGTCACCGGCTTCCAAAGGGGTCGTCGTCGTCGTTGCTGTGTATGTGCTTATAGCTTTCTCAACATGCCTCCCTTCTCTCTTTCTTCTCCTTCTCCTTCTCTTCCTTCTCGTAATCCCAACTGGTAAACTCGAAGGCTTGGGCGAGAGGCGTACCGTGCTAATTGCATGCATTTTTAAAGGCCAACGACGTCTTAATCGGCGAGAGGAGCTGCTGCTACTGCTGCTGCTGCATGATGAAGAAGAGCACAAGCCAAGCTTGAGCCTTAAAGCTCGAGGTGGCACCCTAGGGAGAGGAAAAAGAAAAAAGAGATGGCAAAGTTAAAAAGGGTTATGAAGGTAGAAAGAAGCTTGGAGCTTTATGCTTTCTTTCGACAAAATTGTAACGGGAGAGATATAGAGAGGGGAGAAAGAGTTTTTAGGCAGTTTTTTCAAATAAATGATTATGAGCGAGGCTATACCTTTTTTCTTTTTCTTTTTTGCTATTGTTCTAAACGAGTAGCTATATTCTTGGGAGAATGGAGGCGTTGTAATAAATACCTGGGTTAAGTAATACGAATTTTAAATTTTATACTGGCTCTGGTGTTTTTAGCTTATGAGGAAGGAAGAATATTGAGATTAAGATTCTTTTTCTTTATGTTATACGCGTCGCGAGTGTTCTGTGGAAGGATCTATTAAATAAAGAAAATTAGGATGATTTTTAATTTGATTGTGTATAATTTTTTTTAATTATACACAATTTTTTTAATTATACATTTAACAGTTATTTAATAAAAACTAATTAAAGTGAAAAAAAAATGTTATTGTATAATTAAATTATAATATAATTTTCAAATAATTTTATTAAATTTGGTTATAAACAAATAAATCTGAGGTAAGATGATAAAAATTTTTATTCAACATAAAATTGCCTTATGAAATAAACAAATCATAAAAATACTTGCTTTTACTAAAAAATTTAAAGATAACTTAACAGTAAAACAAAAAATTTTTCAAAATAATTATCTGTTACCTGAAAGCTTTTTGTAAGCAAACCCTTTTAGCGCCTACTTAACTTATGAGAAATCGCATATATTCAACAAAACTTCAGAAAATAAAAAGCAAGCAGAACAAAGAAAAGCTTAAATTATCTCATACATACATACCTACATATCGTTGGGAGATGCCAACTTTGACATTGGAATCCGACATTGCCACCACGCCATCACTGCTGGTCTCATCCGGGGTAATTTGCTAGGTGTAGTACGTACAACCTCTCTACCAACGAATTTGCCGTTTCGTTCGCGCTTACTGGGAGGAGCCAAGCGTCACACTGTGGGAACTGACTATCCAAGTAGCAATTGTAAAGGAAGACGAGGAAGTTACGTTGCAGATGGTAATCGGTGGAAAAGGTGGTACCTACCATGTGTGCGTCAGAAGCGCATGAAGGCTAAAGGACAGTAATCGCGGCTGATTAGCGAAGAGGCAACCGGTCCCGGCAGTTTCGCGCTTCTATATACTGCTGCGTGGTTTTGTGGTCGCGCTAGAGAGACATTAGAAGAAGAAAAAGAAGAAACGTGGATGGGTTCTATTATGGGTTAGAGTTGTGTGTTTGAGAAAATTGTTCGATTGCAAGGAGCGATTTGTTTTTCCTGCCTTTTTATGAGTCGCAAAGCGAGTCTTGCTGGGACTTATCTTTCTTTCTTTCTTTCTCTTTCTCTTTCTCTTTGGTACGTGTGCGTACTGCTGGATAATTGGCTTAACTACTTCTAAATAAGTACTCTGTTTTGTAAATTTCATGGGTTCTAAGAAATTTGCGGTAGTCTTTGTTTTTTTTTTTTTAATAAAGACAAAGAAGAATAAAATTATTAATATGGAATTTATTATGTAATTATTGTTGTTTTAAAAAGCAACTTAAAATGTACTTATATTATCAGTAAATGTAAGAATTAAAAATAATAAACAATTTAATTGAGAAGTACAAAAAAGATAAAATTTGAATGATTTCATGAAAAATGAATTCTTTAATTTTTGTCACATCGATGCGTATTTTTTAGTTTCTGGGAATATCGAAAATGGTCGCTTGGTGTGAGCGTAAACAAAAAACGCAACAAAGTCGGTGTCACGGAACGATATTATGCGAGAAAGTCGACACGCTAAAATAGCGGTAAGATTCGACAGGTATATATACGGCGGGTGAACTCAAAGGGCACTGTGATCCACCAAGGATTCATATTAATCTGCTTGAGCGACTTGAGGACAGCTTAAAAAAGTTAAATTACAGCGACGGAAAAAAAATAAGTGCTTTGATATAGATTACTGGAATAGCTTGATAAACTGGAACGATTTTAGACCTATATCTATAATTTAATAATTAAAATAAGATTAAGTACAGTGACTGTAATTACATTATAATAATTTTAAGTATTATTTAACTTTAAATAAATAAAGTCATATTAACCTTCGATCTAAGATTTGGGGTTGTTTTTGATGAAAACAATCTAAAATAAATCATGGATTATCTATAAGTGTCCTATTTTGAAAACAAGTTTTTTTGATAAAAAAATTTAATATTTTTTTTTTTACTAGAAGAATAAGATAACTCTAAATATGCGTGTATCTGTATAATAACAAAAATTAATTTTCATAAGGTTAAAAATAACTTCACATAGATCGTAGATTGAGACTTAATAATAAGAATTATCATTTAAAATATTTACAAATAAAAAATAATATTAGTTTAATAAAAAAACACCAAAAGTCAAGATCGACGATCACGTTTATTTTTATAATAAGTTCTTTTGACACTTTATTATTAAGTGAATTTCGACATGTGCTTTCGCAATGACTTTGCTGCCGGACGCAAAGAATCGAACCCACAATCAATGGATTACGAGACTATCGCTTTGACAACTAAGTTATACCAAGCCATGATACACGATAATTCATTTTTACTGCTTTATAATAAATGATTATTAAATTTATTTTATTGTTCTGTCTGCTGATGGGCTTGCTCATAGTAGTCGCGCCGAATAAAGTTTGTGTCAGCATTAAGGGCATCAGAATTATAGTAAAAGAATAATCATTTGAAAATTTGTTTTCATAATTTAAAAAAAAAGTAGCATTTGGTTTTATAAAAAAAAAAACAATTGATGGAACATTTTTCAAAAAGCTCTTAGAATTATATCTTAATTACGTTGCACAAATTTTTTTACCTCGGAAACAATTTATATAAATTTAAATTAAAAATTATTGCAGTTCTAAAATATTTTAAAAAAAAAAAATTGTTTATTTTTTTATGCAACTTCACTATAAATAATAAAATAACTCTTGCAAAAAAGAACAGCATTATTTTGAATTTAAATTAAACTGTCCAGATTAAAACGACGGTAAGTAATATCATCTAATTTTCTCCTTATTTAAGACAAAAATAACAAGTCGCCTCGACGGCTCGTATATTTACAGTCTCACACAGCAAAAATTACAACGCATCAAGTTATAAGCCTAGTGTATATGCACATAATATACCTTTCGGCGCCCTTCGAACTCTCCGCATAGCGCAGCAATACATGCGGAATTTCACCCAAGAAATCGCTCGCAGGAAAAACGAGCGCTAATCGACGGGACAGCAGCAAGCCAGATCGTTGCTGCCATGCGTGCATTAGACGGCGCTTGCAAGAGCTGCGTCTGAAATTCTTTCAGGCCACTCTCGAGCTTATCCGCGTATATAGTATGTACTTGCCTCGGGCAAGCGGGAGCGCGGAAGCGCTTATGCTATCCTTCCCTATCCTTCCTCACCTCATGATGTGCACATAAAGGATGCAAAATGCAGAGGCACATAAGCAGATAAGGGGACCAACCATTAGCAAAGCACCGGGTGCGCTGTAAAGGCCACACAGTCGCGGCAATACAAGCTGAGTTGATTTTTCGCGCGGACTTTTACCTCCGCGCTTTCTTGGCGACCGATAATAATTTTAGTAGCAAGATTCTAACTGAGTAGAGGGCAAGGAGAAAAAGAAAAGCCGAAGGTCATTAATTTAAGTAATTATACAAAAACTCTTAGCTACTTTGGCTAGTCTGGCTAATGATGCAGGCGACGACTATGCGCATGGATATTCGCTGCTGAGAAATGAAATTATGTGCGGCTTTTTATTATGCACTGCAACTTCTTTCTTTTTATTTACCTGCTTTACCTCTCGTTGCGATAATCAAGAGAGTCGAAGTATTCGGATTTAATGCTCGTAGAAGCTAAGAAGTATTTAAAGTAGAAAAACTACTGTGAGCTGAGTCATCGATGATATTTATCGTAAGATGATGAAATGTTTATACGCGTTTGATGCTATTTAAGATTACAAAGTTTTGTGTAGAAAGCTTTACTGATTTTATAATCGGATAAATGTTTTTTTTTTTTTTTTTGTTTAATCCTATAAGTATATAATATATTTGGAGGTATTAAAATTAAAATTTTGAAATTAATAATTTTCAAATATATATTGGAATTATTATTAATATATTTTTTGTGTACAATAAAAATGAAAACATTAAATTAAGATTTTTAGCTAATTTTATAATATAAAATAAAGTTTTTTTACAATTTGCTACTGAAGATCAGATTAGCAATGATGTAAAGTGTCAACTGCACATCATACTTTTCTAAACGATGTGCGACGAATATTTTAATATGACAATATCACAAAAGACAAATTTTAAGAAATCTATCCTAAAATTCTTTTAAAAATCGTTATTTAGCGGCAAAGCGACTGAAAAAAAAAAATTTACTAAAATTTTTGTGGGAACAATGTGAACCTATTACCTTATAATATAGTCCTTTTTTCCGATTCAAAGAACTGATTCTCAGAGCAGCATTAACAGACTCGAATTTTGCTCATCTTGGTTGTCCTCGTGTCATTCACGCGGCTAACTTTCAAAGGACCGGTGTCACGACGAATCAGTTATTCGTGTCTGTCCTTCTGTTCACTTGTCCTCAAAAATAAAAATAAAAAAATAAGAGTAGAATTGAGTGATCTAAAATATCTGATACTCAGAGAAAAATGTATTCAAAATTCATATCTCATAAATTATTTTGTGACTCGATATATCTAACAATATTATGTAAATAATTGTTTTCAGTTTTATTGCTTTTATACTTTATCGAGCGCATTTTGAAAATTACTGGAATTCACATATTTTTATTCAATTTTATTAATATTATGCAAAAGATCATAACTTAAAATTGAAGAAAAAAGTATCGAACAAATTCTTTATTGCTCGATATTTAGATAGATAATTTCTTCTTATAACAAATGAATAAAGTATTTTGAAATTTATAAGAATTAATTACTTACAGTTATAAGAAAGAAGATTAAATTTTGTCTTATCGTAATAATTATTTCATGAAAATATTTTTAAGTCAAATACAGAGCCAACAAAATATATCTCAATTTAATTTTAAAGCCTTATATTTGATGAAAATAAAAAAATTAAATGAAATTTATAAGCATATAAATTTGCTTGGAAATAATAAAAATATATATATACAGCTTTCAAAATTCACTTTCATTGTACTGGTAATAGCACAATTGCTATTACCGACCATAATTTGTGGAACATCGCGCGACAATTAATAATATTAGTTTGATCGAGTTATATAGATAGATCACGTTACAATTACATATATTTAGATGACCAACTTGAATTGTTTAGGTGGGTAAGATAGCTGCCTACTTCGCAGTTGAAAATTTCTTGATGGTCACTTATCAGATCCCCCGATATTTGTTGACTAATTTCATTTACCAGCAGAGCTGTGAATTTAATACCCCACCACTACATCGGTTGTATACCAAAATTTCTTGTTTACAAATCATCTTATGCGAAAGTATTCAAGACATCGTCTTGTATATACTTTTCAGTACAGTGAGTTTAGCAGAAGAATCAACAATAAGTACGTTACGTATAACGTGTCATCATAACACACGCTTGAATGTTTAGAGTGTCGAGTTGGAAAAGGTGAGCAATTTCTTTATTTTATAATTAAATATTTATTGATATCGCTTATTTATTAACAATCAATAATTTATTTCTACACAGTTAAAAAATTTGCTTATTAAATATATAATTTAATAATTAACTAATTAATTAAAGCAATAATTATTTGCTTTCTTGTTTGATTATAGATGGATTTAGATGATATATCATCAACTGTAACCTCTGGTGATCTTGAAAGACTGCTTGAGATAGAAAATTGGGAAAATAACATTGAATTTGCTCGATCTGCAGATATATACTACGGACCTCCTCCTCCTCCTCCTCCTCTTCCAGAGAATGTGCCAGAAGATATTTTTGATCGCGAGGTAAAATTGCAATTTTAAACATACGCCTTTATTGCATTCAATAATACTTTATAACATTTATAACATGTTAGGAAATATTTTTATCTATTTTATAATCGCAGGAAAATCATGAAGAAGCAGATCCCGAAGAAGAGGATGAATTTGGTTATACTACACGTAAGATATTGTTATAAATTTATCAAGATTTTAAATAACATTTTCTATTTTGAATTAAAAATTTGTGTAATTCTTACGTACTAAGAAGGATACTACAAATTTACTTAATATTAAAGCAAAATCATTTATATAAAATTTATGAAAATTTAAACTTTTTAATTGTAATATTATTTATTATAGGAAAAGTACAGCAGAAATACAGACACTTGAATTGTCCTATTTTTCTGGTAACTTTAACAAAAACTTGGAAATATGGAATTGGTGTATCGTTATGTGGACACGCAAATTTGAATAAAAAAGCTACATTTATTAACGATGTAATTGCCGGTGGTCCTGCTAATTTAAATGGCCAGCTTCAATGTGGAGATCAAATATTAGAGGTAAATTAATATTTTTGATATGTAAAATCAATGTTATTACATTTATTAATTTTAATATTAATTTTAGTAATAATTTTGTAAGAATAATTTCTGATTAAAAACATAACGTTGTGAAATAATGATTTATGTACGCTAAAAATTGAAAAGTTTTATAGTGAATTTTTATTTCTATTTTTCAGGTGAATGGTCATGTTTTTGAAAATGTAGATTTTCCAACTACTGCCTGGAATATGAAAATAATGGATACGGATGTTTATAAGATCATTGCTGCTCGGTAAGTTTATGACATTACAAAGCAGTATATTTTCAATAATAAAATTAAACTTTTAATTTTATTAACATTACATAAAATGTACAAATGTATTTGTTTCAAAAAAAGCATTTACTATTAATTATATATTTTAGGAATAAAAATATATCTGATTGTGCTTTTATAGAAAAGGATTATGCTCCAATAAAACTTGATCCAAAGGTGTGTACATATTATCTTTTATATTTTTGAAACAATTTATGTAATTATAAATTTACCTATTATTTCAGGATTTTCATAAACTTACAAGAGATATAACTACATTCAAGGTAAACAAATGTTTGTTTTTTTTTACAAAAGATTTTGAAATTATTTTTTATAATCAGAATTAAATTAATTTTGATTTTAGTTGGATGGTTTGTTGGGAGTAAAAATAATTCAACTGTATGACTTAGACATGGGATGGGTCTACAAAGTAGCAGAAATGACAAAAGGGGGTGTAGCTGCTGATGTAAGAATAACATTTAAATATTTTATTAAAGTATATCTTTTGTTTTTGTAATAATTGAAATCTTTACATTTATTCTATATTATTCAAATATTTACAAAATAATTTAAGTTTGAGTTTAAATTATTTTTGATAAATTCAAAAATATTATGATTTTTATAATAAAATTGAGAACCAAGTTTCAAAGAATAATCAAATTATTTGAATTACAGTGTGGTTTACGAGTTGGAGATACATTGGTCGGTGTCAATGGTACACTTATTACTGGTTATTCACGTGCACAAGTAATTATAAAAAATAACTTATTAAATTATCGTATAATTTTGATTGATAAATAGCTACGGAAATACTGTTTTTACAGCTGGCACGAGCTATTGCTTCGTCTGCTCCTCAAATTATTTTAACAATTTGCGATGTGGAGAAAGTCAAGGAGAGAATACAACGTAGAAAAATTGCATTAAGTTCAAAAGAAAACGAAGGTGGTTTATTAATTCTAACACTTGTCATGTATAGGGGAGAGTCCCCTAGTATGGGTCGGCTTCTAGTATGGGTCACTCGCAGTTTCCAGCTTCCTAAGCTATATGGAGTCTCCGGACCAGGCAGATTA
>JAPYZE010001285.1:0-24100 GCA_030522805.1 Leptomastidea abnormis | reverse complement strand
TTATTTGTATTTATATTTGATTGTGGCCAGTTGGGGTGCTACCTCTTGGTCCTTAATAAAAACTAATCTAATCTAATCTAATCTAATCTCTCTCTCTCTTTCTCTCTGAAAACTTATTGCTACGATTTTTGGAGTTTACTGCTATTCTTCAATCCCTTCTGCTCTTCTTTCAGGTTCAACTCTCAATACTTGATAAGTGTACTATTTAATTCTTCCTCTTTCTACTGCGTATTTCATATTATATTTTATTATAATAAAGTGGGCCATATTTGGTTACTACCTCCATTAATCAATGCGATACTCTTGCGATTTTCCAGTAAAACAATCTAAGATTCGTGTTAAGGGTCATAAATTTCGATATCATTTCATTTTAATGAGAATTTCTCTGTATCATAAACAGCTATTTCTCAAACATTATAATCCTGATATAGACTTCTTCTAATTTCACTCTCAGCTCTTATAAAAAAAAAAGAAAAAGAACACGATGTTTAACATACATAACATTACTTCGTTTTTACCTTACTACCTCTTGTGAATATATATTCAAACTACTTGTTTTAATACAATCTTCACATTATACTTAAAAGGTTAATACTATTCGTTAATTAGATTCATTATAATAAATGCGTGCAACTAATTATGTCTGCTGCTGTTGCTGCTATAAAGATGTAGAGAAACTTTACTGAATACCCGTACTTCTTAGTAAAAGTGATCGCCAGCTCTATTTTCCTCCATTATTATAAATTTTATTTTATTATTTTATTTTATTTTCGGTAATTATGAATAATTTCAATCGTTAGTCAACACATCAAAGTAAAATTATAGTGATCTGTTTTAATAACCATTAGTGTTCTATTTATTATTCAAAAATATGATTATTTTCAGCAAACTTATTATTATTGCGAACATATCTTATTTAAATTTAAGAAATTTTAATATCAATCGTATATTTTTTGATAATTGATATAAAATTTTAATATTTTAATATTGTTTTAGTTAAAAGTGAAGATTCAGCTAAAAACTATGTTTTAGATTTTTTTCAAATGAATTCGCCTTAATAGTTAGAACAATAAATTTTTCTTCCAAAGTGCACCAATTATAATAAAAATCGATAAATTTTATAACTGTGAATTTATGATATAATCAATAAATTCTAGATAGTAAACATCAGATATTGAAACAGAAAAATTTTCCTAACATTTAAATCTACATCTGTAAGTATGATATGTACGTGCAAGTGCGCGCAGTTCCTTTACTCAAGCCACGTCGTCGTCATATAATTTCGCGAAATGACAATCGCGCGACGACGAGTGTCACGGGAGTCTAATTAAAACTAATTGAATGCAAACACGACTGAAGTATACCGCTTGCCTCGGTCAGAGATCCTTTCTTCATGTATATTTGCTGGATCGCATTTCTCGAAAAAAAAAAATAATAATAAAGAGTACCTATATAATAGAAGGCAGAGGCGTCGAGACGAATTGCAATTTTCTTAATCACCATGCTAATTGCCCATAATTACCACCGTATTATGCTAATAAGGTGGGACAGGAAAAATTGTTTTTAAGATCTAGGCTGCTTTTGTTCTTACACGTCGCACCGCGATACAATGTACGTATCTTTTACACTTCTTACAGCTCCAATTACTTGTTTTAGATTAATAGGATATTTTTTGGAATAATTATTTTTTTAATAAATTTCATTGCATGGTATTTTTTTTCCCTTTCAATTTGAGTAAGATTTTATCTTATTTGCGTAAAAATGTTGCTTGGACTAATTCAATAAGAGAAATATTGTCTGCGATAAAAAATAATTGTTTGAAATATCCTAACAATTTTCGTAGAATTATTTTTTAAGTAATATGATCCTTTTATGTATCATTTTGCAAAACATCGTTTAGTCTCTTATTTTAAAGTCAATTGTAATTTTTTTTTATTATCAATTATTTTCAAGAGATAAATATAAAAAATAAGTGTTGGTTATTCATATTTTAAAATTTGATGAACTATGTCATTTACTTTACATTTGTGCATGAAAAATATTAAATTAAAAATATTTTGAAAATTAATTTCTTTTAAAGCCACCTTGTGTTTATATCCATAGAGTAACATATCACGACATCGAATTGGTGATTTGGATATAAGAGATAAGTCCTTTGTCATAAGCATTGGATTCTTTCTCTCTGATCCACAGCGTATCGCGCATTAAAGTCAGCGGGTGTCCAAGGTCAGTGTAGTGGATAGTCTAATCGCTCATGCACGACGTCTCCTTTTCCGGCAATAAAATACCACTTAAGTTCCGTTGGAATAACGAGTCACAGGTCTCTCTCACATGTATCTATACATTGCGCATCCGCATGGGCTTTTGATCTTCGTGCGATCCATTCGCGATATGTACGTTTACGATACGACAGAGTAGGATGTAAATCGTAAAAGCTCCCACCAGCTTCTCTGTTTTATCAATGAAAATTGCAATTGTTGTCGTAGGTTTTCCCTTGAAATAATCCATCAGCCGTCAATAATTTGCACGCTATACATGTGCAGGAATATGAATAAATTAGAGATCGTCTACTGCTAATGCCACTGTGTGGGTGTGCACAGACTAAAATGGTGCTATCATCATCAAAAGAACCGTTAGGCACTGAATTTCGATAATATTATATTCTTGCAAAACACAACAGGTGTGAAATTGCCACTGTAAATTTCGCATTTAAGACCTCTTGCGCGAATTCGATTAGACTTTATAATTATGCCATTTTCGGATCTTTACGACACATACACAACCAATCAAAGTGTATATATATACCTATGCGTATACGAATTTTTTAATGACTTCATTATCGCGAACAATACAAGCTTGACAGCGTAAAAATTATCGAGACATTAAAAAATGATTATCCAAGATGTACACTATACTTGGTAATTTCACATATTAAACTCTGTATATTGGTATATCTTTTTGTATAAAGCAGTAGGTGTCGCAACAAGTAAGGGTATATATACACACACACACACACCAAACGCGCATCATTCATCATAATCTTGCTCTCGTATGCGATTAAGAAAAATGAAAAATAAAAAAGGCCGCGGAAAAGCAAAATGTTTTCGCACGCACGTACAATCCTTTTGAAAATGCTTTCTCCCCTGGAAATTTTACAGAGCTTATAAGTATTATATTGTACTATGAGCAAAGGGAACTTTGAATTTCTCGGAAGAAGGTAAACTTGCATGCGCAAACGTCCGTCAGAAACGAGAGTCCCTGCACGACGACGACCGTTGCACACATGCACACACACACACACACACACACACACACACGAAGCCGAGAAAAGTAAGCAGTAGGTGGGCAGAGGTAGGAAGCAGGGAGGGACATACATATACAGTTCTTATCCTTCCTCTGCGTAGTGGCAGCAGCAATTTGTGTTTAATTATTTAAATAAATGTACTTGGTGCAGTGCGCGACGTTCGTTACTCAGGCAAATGAGCGGGAGAGATGCCGCAGTAACACGCAAGCCTTTCCTCCCTCCCTGTCTCCTTCCTTCCTTCTCTGCTTATTAGCATCATAAGCTTCTTCTCTCTTTCTTATATTGCAAATAGGCGCGATTCCGCCACGGATAGCGACGCTTCCGAGGATAAGTCTCTCTCTCTCTCTCTCTCTCTCTCTCTCTTTCTCGCGCTGGTGTCGTTAAACTTTGTCGCGCAGTACTATACGTATATAGTATAAGAGTAGCTGGTATATTGCCGCTGTACTGCTATACACTACTGCTGTGTAATTTCACGCGACGAGCAGCTCGGTATATCTGTGCAAAAGGCGAGATTGCGCGCCAAAGGGGCCTCATCCTCTCCATATAACGAGGACGAATTGCTTCGGTGACTGCGTTATAGGAATCTACCCGCGGCAAATAATTCCACTATATCTGTATAAACTCCGGAAGCTTCATAGTTTTTTTCCTTTATTTTTTTAATTTCTTACCTCCCCACCCCCCCCCCCTCCCCCTCTTTTTTCTATTTCATTTATTTTAAATATTAATTTTATACAGTGACAAATAAATTAATAATAAATCAATTTTTTTTCATAACTGCATCAATTTGGTCCATATATTTAACAAGTCCATATATTTCACTAAGTGATCATTAAGTGGTATAAAAATAATTTTTTCTGGAATGCCAAAAAAAACTACATCGATAAAATCGAAAGTGCAGCTCCTGAAGTTTTTCATACCAAGTAGGAAAAAATAAAAGGAGTAGAGATGATTATTGTTAGCTTCGAGCTAACGATCATAAGTTCGTTTAAACGCATTACAAACAGAATAAGGTAAACGTAAACGCGTAGTGCTAAGCCTCATCATAATCATCGCGTTTTTACACTTTTACGCCCGTGCCATTCTCCGATCCGCAACTATACAATGATAGAAGAGTATAGCATGAACTAAGATCACCAGCGGTGCATTATTCATGCGCACTCGCGGATATAATGGACCGATCGTAATCGCGCAACTCGCGCGGATTAATCGCATACGCGGTAGCCACAACAGCAGCAACAATCAACCTCTTCTCTTCCATTTTGGTAATGTGTGTACCCATACATATGTTTCGCCTTTGTCGGCGGCTGCAGCCGCGAACGCGAGTGTGATACACGCCCGTGGGCCGGAACAAAAGCTTACGGAGAAAATGCAGAGCGGAATAATTGATCTGCACGCAGGTTTATATACATGTTGCTTCGCGCGTCTACGTGTGGTGTGTGTGTGTGTGTGTGTGTGTGTGTGTATGTCTATGCTCATGTTCTGTGTGTATAAGCAAAGCCCATCAGACTTTTATTACACACCTACGCCGTACATCTCTCTCTCTCTCTCTCTCTCTTTTACTCTGTTATTAATATTTATTGGCTCTCCGGTGCGGATTACGCGGCGTGGCTCGCTTAATTGGTAGAGACTCTAATGCTATTCTCTCTCCACCTCCCCCATTTCTTTATCTATTTCTCTCTCTCTCTCTCTCTCTCTCATGATCTAAAAGTTGAAAAGTGGGTTAGACATGAAGGCAAGAGTAGCACACATACACACACTCTAGTAACGTCGTCGTCCTACGTACTACAAAGAAAAAAGTTCGTCAAACGTCGAAAAATTTGAAGACGATTCATCCAAACTTTGAAAGTGTAGGTATACGTATTATAAGAAAAGTTTACAAAGTTTAGAAATTTCATCACACTGCATGGTTATGTCTATATACCTACTCAGATTCTCGAGCGGTAGTCGCATCGCGTCTGGTGTACGTATGTACATATAAGCATATATAGGATTGCAGGTGTGTGTGTATGTGTGTGTATGCTACTCACGCTTCTTCGGCATTAGCTGGAGTGTCGCGGCTTTCCATTCACATTTGCATAGAGCGAGTATTACTACTCCATGTGCTTATTTATGCACGTGTGCGTACGCGCCGGCAGTTCGATTTCATAAGCCATGCAACTGGCTCAATCAAGGCATTTAACTGCCTGAAGACGTTTCTTTCGACTACGGCGCGAGACTGAAATTTTCTTCTGATACAATATGCGCTTTGTTTTTGTATGTCGATGACCATTGATCGAGTTGGAAACGTTGTTTTTTTAGGTTTTCTTCAATTTTTTTCTATTTTACTTTTTACGTGACGAGCAACGCCTTGGCTTTATAATAATTACACATTCATGGGGCACTTGATTTGGAAAAACGGGAAATGAAAATTTGACGATCGTTTGTATTCTTAGCTTTTACTCGAACTATTTGTTTTTATTCATACTATAGTTTTAAATTCTAAAGAATGTATGTTACTATTAAAATAATTTAAAAAAAAAATTGTTCGTCTAAAATAAAAAAATAAATATATTTAATTAATAATTAATTCAAATAAATAAAAAATTACGTAAGAAAGCAATATAGTTGAATCACTCCTAAAACATAATCATTCACCACTAAATTTAATGCTGAAGATTTTAATCTCTTTTTTATTCAGCCAAGAAAACATCGTTCAACAGCTTTCTCAATGTATATTGGTCGCGCGGAAAGTCACGACAGCACAAATAAGTACATCCAACAACCGAAGCGTAAATCGTATTAGCAAGCGCGTTGGATATACAAATCGTCGAAGAGCAGTAGCAGGGAGGGAGAGAGAGAGAGCAAGGTGTGCAGGCGTGCAGGCATCACGATGATCGATCAGCCGCTTCATCAATCAGCATACACACACACATATATATGTATACGCAAGCATGCACATGTATCGTTCAAAACGCTCCCCATCTCTCCGTCCCGAGTCTCTTGAGCTTTCTTTTCGAATTCGTGGTCGAGAGAAGCGTGCTTTGCATATACACGAGTTGCGTGTAGTGTGGGGGGGGGGGGAGGGGGACAACGGCGCAAGGAAATTTGACTGGATTTGCATGCACGTCGCGCTGCCAGGGGACACCGATCGTTTCACGGAGGAAGAGAATCGATGCGACCGAAATAGAACCGCGCGTATATATGTGCGTGTCACAATCGATGATGATTATGATGATGATGATGATGATGATGATGGGCAGGTGGTAGGATAAATTCTTGAACGTGATATCCAACGTCGGTGTTGGGAATGTTGCTGCAATTTACTTTCTCCATAGGTGAAGATTGTTACGTATGAGCTACTTTTTTTATCAATTTGATGAAAAGTAAATTTTCATGATGTTAGAAACATTTAAGTTTATAGAATGCATTACAATTTTTTAAAACCTTATAAAAAAATTAATTGTACATTTTTTTCAAACAACGAATAATTTGATTAATGATACACAATAAGTACAATTTTAAATAGTTAAAATGTGTTTGTTCGTTATATCATTTATTTCATGCATACTTTTTAACCTTTTAATCTATAAATTAAATGATGATCTATTCTTGTGAGAATATTCATTTTAAAATGTGTATTACAAAAATATATACCTAGATGTTTCTGCAGAACTATAGAAAGTATTTTTTTAGCTCACCCCAAAATATATTAATGTATTCATGACAAAGGATCAGGAAGTGGCTAGTCTTAATATAATTTAAATGTGTGTGACGTACGCGATCACGGAATCGAATGGTTTGCTTAACCCATAATTTGCATAATTTCGTCTTGAATGATTAAGTTTTGAAAATTCAAAAAAAAATTTTATTCTGCTTTATCTTGTTGTGTATAGAATTAATAGATGTAGCATATAACTGTAATTTCCTGTTCTAAAATACTTTTTTTTAATAAATAAATTTTTAATAAATTTTTATGAATTAACAGAAATATAAACAGAACATAAAAATATAAAATCTCCAAATCTTTTTTAATTTTTAATATTAAATTAAAAAAAAAAAAGAAGAAGAAGAAAAGGAATTTAAAGCTAAGCAACGATGCCGAAAAGCGCAGCATATCTCAAAAAAAGAAATTAGCTAACTACCATGGCGATGAAACTAAATAAATGATCAAGAAGAAGCAAGAAGAAAAATAAAAATTAAAAAAGCCAAGAAATAATAAAAGGCCAACCCCGTAGCCCATACACGCAGGAAAGCCCACAGGCATCTCGGGAGCGCGTTCTCGCAGGGCAGAAAAAAATTGAGAAAAAAAAAGTCCTTATTAGAGTAGGCACGTATATAGCTGGTACACACAAATAGGACAGGGGGCGAGAGAATCCGGGCGCCGTAACCCGAGGCTCTTCTTGTTCCTCTCTAACTCTTAACCGGTCACCTTTGGCTCATCTTCGTCCTTCCGCCAGAATCGTCGCTCCCATAAAAATCGTCCGTTACTGATGCGGCTGCTGCTGCTGCTACGGGACGATCTCTATTATTAAATGCATATCAATCAGAGGTGGTCTAACGCGCTTTTAAACACGTACACACACACAAACGTGCACACAGGATTTCTTTGATTTATTAGAGAACATCGCACTATTCCGCACTGCTGCGATTATATGTATGGCTATTCTGACTCGGTTTTAGGATTTTTTGGTTTTTTTTTTTATAATCCTAATATTATACGGGTTTTGTTTATCGCTACATATACCTAAATGCTCGAATCGAACTACAAAAAAAAAAGGATGTAAGAATTAGGCGTCTTCTTGTCTATGTGATTATACATGAGCTTAATACATATACCTTTTGGAAGTTCGTATGTGCGGGAGAGGGAGGAAGGTGTGTGCTGTTGTTTTAATCTTTGACGCCACGTGCAGCCGCACTATTACAGGCAGGCAGGCAGTCAGCCTGATCTGAATTTATGTTTACTCGCTGGGTAATTGTCCAATCGACATCAAGCCGTGCGCTATCGAACGTGTCCATCAGGGTCACGAGGAAGAGAGAGAGAGAGAGAGAGAGAGAGAGAGAGAGAGAGAGAGTCAATTGCTTGAGTCGTTGGTATAATGGTTATTTCATTTTATTTGTCTCCTGTGCTCCTTGCAGAGCAAAAAAGATCGCCTCTTTCTCTCCTGTCGTTTCGTCAATTAAAAATCAAGAAACAAAATTTTTCTTCATCGGCTATTTTGTTTTTGTTGTTATTGTTGTTCTTATACGATTTATTGATATCAATAAATATATAAATATAAGTTTTACATAGTGTCACTGTAAAAGAATTAACAACCTTTGCTCCTGTTGCTACTAATTATTTCTCATTTTTTCTCATCTCTAAAATACTTATTTACAGTTTTTTTTCCTTCCCTTTTTTTATTAGTATTTATCTTTAATAAGTAGTTATAAGGGTATCTACCCTGCACAGGATTAAGCTAAAGGATGAATTCATGTATTAATAAATTCGTGAGCTGACGATACCGATCTAAGTTTTCACTTAATTATGAAATAGATATAATCCGATAAGCGATGTCCCATTCAATATTGCTACAAAAAAAAAAATGAAAAAAAAAAAAGAAGACTCGAGGCGCTTGCGCACACCAGCTTTTCTCACAGGTTTTTCTCATCGACCTCAAGAGCGTGTATATAACTATCACAGCCTGTATCACAAATTCTCCCCCCCCCCTCTATCCCTCCAACCCTCAAAGCACTTCGAAAAAAATGAAACGCTCTTGTAAAATGCAAATAGCAGCGAGTGATAAAAATACGCCAATAAGTGAGCAGCTTGCCCTTTCGGGATGGAAATAAGCAAGACTCTCTCAGGGGGTCGGTGCACGAAATAAAGCAGAAGAAAAAAAAATTCCTTACCTCTAAGAGAGGCTGCAGTATTCGAGCCAGAAGGAAATTGAAAAAAAAAAATAAAACAATATCCTTTCGAGCAAAATGAGAAACAAGAGTGAATATAAATAATGAAAAAGGAAGGATATGTGCTCCCATGCTCGGCTTACACCTGTAAGCACGTGTGCACCACAGTGTGGGATCTCAGAAGCAGTGTAGAGGTAAGAGGAGGATCACGTCGTCGTCGTCTTTGGCGTCGTCGCGTGGGCCTCCTTTCCCCTGTCTTCTCTCTCTCTCTTCCTGGGTTATCAGATCCGATGCAGCCTCCTGATAGTTAATTAACGAGTTCATTATGCAGAGCCTCTTTCTCTCTCTCTCTCGCGAGCTCTCGGGTCTGTGGTATATGCACTATATAGTTGTACTTCGCTGGAGTGGACTTGCGCGCGGGCCCCCGAAGTGAGGCATTGCCCAGATGGTTTGCAGATAGCAACGGCCGGGTGGGTGGCGTTATTTTATTGCGTCACGACTAGCCAACTTGCTGCAAAGGGCTCTCTCTCTCTCTCTCTCTCTGTGTATTCTAGCATGGGCATTGTGAGACTCGAGCGCATGCGGGCTCCCTATGGGCACGAGGGCCCCCATCTTGGCTGCTGTTACTGCTGACCCTCTCTTACTCCGACCGCCTCCTCGTGAACTCACTCACATTCTCTCTTGAGAGTGTGTGTGTATATGCTTATTTACGTGCTTAAGGAGAGAGAGAGAGAGATAGCTGGTCCGAGTAGGCTCAATTATAATGATTGTGCGATACTGTAATTATTTTGGCTTCGAGATATATCCTACATTGAGGTCTTCATCATATAGTCTCTCATCGCAGTTGCACGAGTGTGTGTGTAGGTACTCAGCTCTACTCTTGTCCGCTCAATTATTGTAACTCTTGAATTTATCCGCATATACATACCTATAGTGTAAGTGCATGGCTGTACGTATGTCGTATTTGAACGAAAATATTGTTAAAGCAATCACTTTCAATATATTAATACTGCGTTGATATACCATATAGTAATAGGTATACCTTGCTACTAAATTGACAATAATATTAAATTTTCAAAGCATCAATATCATTACAGCTCTGTACTTGTAATTTTCACAACGCAAACACTTTTTCCTTAGAGCGTAATAATTTATTTCGTAAATTTAAAGCCATCTAATGCTGGATAAGCAAAGGTCAAGAAACAACGAATTATTTCAGATTTCAGAATTAGCGGGACTGCTTGCACATTTATGAAATCGCCTTGAAGAGAAGATCCGACCTCGACGACGCCGCACGATGATCCGGCTGCTTTGAGTTTTTGCTATTTAATTTCCAGGAAAACGTCTATTCGAAGGTGACCAAGGATGAGGAAGGATGAGGATATAAGAAGGAAGGTAAAGAAAGATAGAAAGAAAGATCCCGCGACCGCTGCGTTGCGCGCATCAATCACCCCACCTGACATGGAAGCTGTAATTTGGCTAACCTCCTCCTCCTCCTTCTTCTTTTCTTCTACTTCCATCATCTCTTGGTCTATATCTCGTTTTCTTCGCTGGGCCCTCGACGTAAGAAAGGTTAAAACGGCGGTGAAAGAACGAGCGCGGCCCTAGGTAGTAGCTCCTCCTCCTCCTCCTTCCCTTAAAAGCAAAGCTTGGCCGCGATTAGGTCAACTGGCATTCGAAAATGCTTTACGACCTATTGCCCGAAAGCCTGCATAATCAAGGTCGTCGTCATAGTCAGTCTCTACCTCTCCTGCTCTTCTCCTTCGCGCGCTTAGGATCGCCGAAACTGTGGAGAGTGATTTGTTTCGAGCCTGGCTCGTCTTTCGCTAATTGTTGCTAATGCTAACCGACAAATGATTTAAAGGGTTGCTTGCGTTTAACATTTTTTCGTGTGCTGCATGGGATCGTTTTCAAGACTTTTTATTCTTTAATCATGTTATAGTGCGTGTGTGTGTTATATCTAAATCTCAAGGTTTTTTCTAAAATTTATTTTTCAATTTGAAATAAACTTTTGAATAGAAAAATTTGTAAAAATAATCTTACAGAGAAAGTGTAAATATAAGTCTTTCATTATAAATTGATAACTGTTATTAATTAAAATTATTTTACTTCATTGTACGTGTATATAGTAGTCAATCAACATTATTCTGTTCCACACTTATAGTTAGTTCATGCATTTTGTTTTATGGATCGAGCAATTCTCGAAAAACCGTTTTTATTATTATCATTATCATCATCATTGATGTACATATATAGTAGAATCGAGTAACACCTGACTAAGCTCGACTCGCTTCAATCGATCAATCCGTCCCAAGTATTAATTTTCCATGTGTGAATGATTCCAAAAGATAAAACGTCGGATAAAGGAAAACCAATCTTTGCCCTAATAATCGTACTTCGGTAGCGTGAAAAATATTTACGAGGTGAAAACGAGAGAGAAAGACTTCTCTTTCTTTCTTTCACTTTTTTTACCACCTACTACTCTAGGGCCCATTTTCTTGTACAAGTAGAAAACGATTATTTTTTTTTATCGTAATTCAAGTCTCTCTCTCTCTCTCATCTTACCATCCGTTTTACGAACTTATACCCTACTCTTTCTCGCTCTTTTCCACTTCTTGCACTCCCGCAAATCGCGATCCATCTTTTCGAGTAGACTATACGCGCGAGATCATTTGCGCAGCAGCAGCAGCAGCTGCTGCGATGTATCGATAATAATTTGAAAGACAATAGATCGGCTTTAATCTCGCGAAGCAGTTCGATTTTTTTTCGAGCACACAAGCTCTTTTCGATATATATGCCGAGCGCAAGCAAGATCGTTACGCATCGTACTTGCCTTCCCCTTCGGTAGACTCTTCGGTCTAATCTTTAAACTAAAATCTTGCTAGGCTGCTCTCTCTCTGTCTCTCTCTCTCTCTCTCTGGTTTAAGCTACACTTGGCTTTCTCTCTTTCTTTCTATACTCTCTTATATCTGGACCCATTATCGTCCTAGACTCTCTCTCTCTCTCTCTTGGAAACTTCGTCGAATAAGTCGCGGTATAAATACGCGCCGGATAAAATCAGCGTTTTACCGAACTCGGGGTCGATCGAGAGAGAGAGGGAGTGTGAGATAAGCTGCTGGTTTGGCTTCTGCTCCTACTGCTGCTATAGAGCTATATACTAGAGTTAGACGATGACCCGGAGCAATCGCGCGCCACCTTTTCCTATCTAAAAATCGATTAGTGTTCAATTTCGATCTTTGTTACGCGTTGCTGTTGCTGCTGCTGTTGTGCACGACGATCAGTCGCTTTGAAATTTTTATATACGAGAGATCTTGCGCACGAATTTTTTATTCAAAAGTGGATCACACAGTAGAAATTTATGGCACTTTAATATTTAAAAATTTCAGCCAGTGAATCTTTGGCTTATTGAAATGAAATTCTTAATGAGAAATAAATAGCTGTTTTTAATTACATAACTACTAGTCATATTCAGTAAATTTTTTTGGAAAACTAATGTTATGCATGTAATATTGCACAAATTTTTCCTAAATTCTCCTAAAAATTGAAGAAAAATAAAAATAGTTTAATTTTATTAGAAATTTAAATTGAATGAAACATTATTTAACCATTTGATGCGAAGTAAAATATTGAAATGAAGAATATTAAAGCTAATTGGTTACGTCAGGGATATAGGATGAAACGCCTACTTTCGTATTCACAAAGAGAGCGTCGATTCCCACAGATATATATATATATATATATATATATATATATATATATTCACCGAACGGGGTATATAACCAAGAGCCAAATAAGCTGCAAAGACTACGACGTCTGCCTCCTCGTTTAAAGCCAAAAAGTTTAGCCAAGAGAATCTCAGCCAGCCCTTATTCATTCTCGTGTGTATATACACACTACGTTATACGACTTATTTGAAACTTAAAAAAAGAGAATCAGAAGAAGAAGAGCCGTCTCCGATAATTTTGGTGTATGCTGATGAATTTATGAATGGCAAGATATTTGAATGTTTCTTCGTTGCTGCCGCCTTGAGAGGGACGAACCCGCTGTATAGTCTAGGCCGAAAAAACAAACGATACTTTTTTACCTTTGTATATAAGAGGGAGAGGAAGAGAGAGAGAGAGAGAGAGAGATGGCTCTCCGAAAGAGTGAGAGACTCAAGGGTGGACTCGCGCGATAGACCGCCACCGCTAATATTTAAGACGCTGAAGATTTAGGAACTAGGCAGAGGAGCCTCTTGTCGGCTGCTCCTCTTTTTCTCTCTCGTATAAATAGTGGCCCAGGACGTAAATCATCCAAGGCCTGCCTAGCGCCACCCCTATAATCACTCGGACGTCCCGTACCCTCCTCCTCCCGCCCAGCCTCCTCTGCACTCATCCCCTTATTCTTACAATCTATACTGTGCGAGGAAGGATTTCGCGACTGTCTGCATGGACTAAACACTAGCCCCCAATGCCCTTCTTCATCAGGAGCATGAACTTGATCACGAAAGCAGTGACGACTCCTCTAATCTCGTATGTTGATCATCTGAGTTAAACGGAGATAATAAGCTTTAGCAATGCTCACTCTTGTGGTACGTTCAGTTTAGCTGCACTCGCATAATGTGCTTACCTTGGACGTTAGATGCTTTAATGGCATCATATATTATTACGCTTAGCTTGGCGATATTGCAAGCTGCAGATGCTATTATTGCTCGTCTGCTAAATTATTTTTGCATCGGGTAGTTTCCTTTGATTTTTCCTGTCCGCATCCTTAAAAAATCTGTGACTCTTTTTTCTATGACATCATTAAGTAGTATATGTATAGTTTGATTTGTTTAGCGCTTATAATCGAAGTGAACTTTTCACAAATTAGTATAAACTACATGTAAAAGCAAAACTATGCACATCTCCATCCAGCGGCTTAGATTTCTTGACATAATCGAGTTCTCATGAACATAAAATCATTACTTTTTTTTTTATTTTTACAAAAAAAAAAAAAAATAAATAATAATAAAAAACTTGCGTAATAATACGCCATACGGCAGTGCAGGCATTAACATCATAGTACATATATATTCCACCACTGAATATTATTAGCTCAATACATACACATGCACGTAACTATACACACACACACACCTGCTGCTGAGAAGATGTACATAATATACAAGTATACTTGCAGGTATATATATTCTGACTAACTCGCCAAGCCATTTACACCTTACCTGCTGCTGCTGCGGCGGATAGAGAGTAAGTGAACGCGGCAAGAGCCGCTTAATCATCGCATATACACGGGTTATATATACGCGCGCGCGAGCGAGCGAGCGAGAAAAAGAGAAGGTGCAATCTCGTGAACTACGTGACCGTATGTTAACGAGAATGAAATTTCAGGAAAGCGAGATTCCCTGGCGTAAGTAAAGCCGATGGAAACATCTATTTTTCACGCGCAATCGCTCACCTTCTTCTCCCCCCCCCCTTCCCCACCCCTCTATCTCTCACTCTTTCTCTTCCTTTTTCTCTCTTAACACCACTCGTGAGCTTCAAGTATATAGGTATACGAGTATAGAGAGTGTATAGTAACTTTTCACTGTAATCTCAAAAGTCTATACTGCTATGCGCAAGATCGATGCACGATGGACGATCGAAATGAAATTTTCTTACGGAAATTTGATCAGTTGTCTATTGTAGGTATGTAGTCGTATAAAAAGAATAACTGAAACGGTTCGTTTTTGTGACGTACAGTTGAGGACATTAACAAAACAATAATAAATTTTTATCATTTTACAAGTAAAAAGATAAGTCAAGCTAATTAATTAATTTCCTTAGAGGTCAGAAGAGAGCTATGCATGGATATACATGAATAAAGTTGTCTCATCATAAAATACAGGTGATGGGATATTATTATTATTTGTATAGTGTAGCGAGGAATAAGTAGGCGCTCATCTATATTACAATATTCTACTCAGAGTCGTCGGCACGTCTGGGTCGTTGGCATGATTAGTCCCCATTTATGTACTTCGTGGCGGGCGATATCCGCAAGTTCTTTCGACTTTAGGGCCCCGTGCTCTGTACCTTTATCATGCCAAAACAATATCATCACGCAGCCGATGTGCTTGCGCATATAATATACTCTTATTCATCGATACGAATGCAATCTGGCTCCACTTTCTCGCACTATATACCCATATGTATGTATGTATGTATGTATGTATGTATGTATGTATGTATGTATGTATGTATATCTACGAAGCGGAGGAGTAGAGAGCAACACACGAAGTAATGCAATAATAGGTGTATAACTAATGATACGGAGCCTTGGTACTTATATATAGGTACCTATATGCGGTGCTGGCTGGGGCAGCAGCAGCAGCCAGGCAGGCAGGGCTGCAGTCACGTAGTTGCATTAAACTTAATATAAATAATAGCGGTTTGTGGATCGGTCGAGTTCATATAACCCACCTCTATCTCCATCTCCTCCTCCTCCTCCTCCATTTCTACTTCATCCACTCTCATTCTCCCATCTTCCTCGTGCTCTTTTTTTTCTCGGGCGCCGTGCTAGTATGGCTCTCCATATAGTATACATAAGCTATCATCCAAGAGAGAGAAAGAGAGAGAGAGAGAGAGCAGCATATGAGCTTTGCACCGCCCGAACCCCGCATGCGGCCGCACGTGATACCGGCAGGGCCTCCACTTAATAAGCGGGATCATCGCGCTGCTCAAGACTCTCGCGCGCGCGAAAGGCAAACCATGCAGAGGGAGAAGTTGAATCAACGGCAGCAGCCGCGACTGCTCAAGACACTCTATATCCTCTACACACAGCCCCGGCTCCGGCTTATTCTACGTGATGCACACACTCCTTGACCACCTCTTTTTCTCCTCCTCCTCTTCCTCCTCCAAGTATATACATATTATAACATATGTATGTACACGTGCTATATATATACACCTGAGCTCATCTTTTGATTCCCTAGCGAATTTTCTTCCTCACCAACTACTCCTTTTTTTTCTACTTCTTTTACTATACCTATACGCCTTCTTCTTCTTCTTGACCCCTCCTTCGCGACCTCGCCTATTAATTTTCTTTATTTTTAGTTCCGCTCGCTCAATCATCTCTTCAATGTGGTTGTTGTTATATTGGAAGTGTGTGTGGGAAGGGTTCAATTCTAATTTGAATGAGGAGTCGCAACTTGTTTCCTTTTTTATAATGATAGACGTTGTTATTATGCTCTTGTAGATTTTGTGCGAAAATGGTGCGAGTTAAGATTTTATAAAGTCTTATAAAAATTGTTACTTTATTCATATAAAATCCTAGTACTTATTTATTAATTCTTATATTATTTTATTGAATCATTGAAAATACAGTTCGAATACTATCTGATTTTGAACAATGTATTTACAAATAATATATTTACAAGAAAATTAAAGAGTACCAATAAATATCAAATATTAAATAAGCACGATAAAATCAAAGATCGTTTACCGAATCATAAAGATTTCGATGATTATAACAACAATTATATCATGCGCATATAATTGTACTTTGTCTCGTCCGAGCTATATTTTTATTGCCCATTAAAATATAACTACTTTTAAGAGACAAAGTCTAGAAAACCGTAATTATTAAAAAAAAAAAGATCATAGCATAATCGAGTTACGATGTTTATTTAAGCATCATCAGTGCACAAAAGCTTATTTTCCTCGTCAATGCTCCTATAGCCAGGGCATGTAATTTTCAAACGAGCTTACACGGTATTAACCTAATTCGGTTTTAATCTACGCCACGTAAAGAAGCAAAAAAAAAAAGAAGAAGATGAAAAAAAGTGGTCAAGATGAGGAGGTGTTGGATGGGAGGGGAGGGGGAAGAGAGTAGAATCGATTTCTTAATAACGAAGTAGTAGTAGTAGTAATATGTATACACCGCGATTGCAGTTAGTCTGCAAAATTATAGACATCCGAATATGTATGCCTATCTGCCATCTGCGCAAAACTTGCGGGTGGAAGGAAAAGAAACAGAAGGCGCAAAGGTGGGAAGCGGAGAGGGGGGTAGGGAAGTAGGCATGAGGAGTAGTCGATTTTTATCATTAAAAACAGTAGACATCGTCTCTCGCGGTGGTATACACTATATATAGGTAGGTTGAGTCCAAGTTGCGTCGTGAGTCACGCCTCTCCGGCTCTATCCTTTCCAATTAAAGATACCGACGAACCGCGTGCGCCTATAAGCTTACTCCTGCTGCAGCAGCAGCACTACTTATTCATTGCAGCTGGTGTGTTAGGACATCTTCTTCAAGGCACAGCGAGACGTATTTCGACGGAGAGAGTGAGGTGGATATAGAGATAGCGGCTCGGTATTCTATACCACCTCAGCATTGAGATTTAATTACATAAGTTAGTGTGTCTATAAGCTCTTAGTGCTGCGCAGCTCACTTCCTCCTCTCCTGCCGCATGCTGATATCTATAGGAATGAGAAGCACACGGGCACCATTTAATTTTGTCTTATTGCCGGCAAATTATTATGACTTCATGCTGCATCGTGTAGTTATTCACATTTTTTTTTTGTCTTTGTATAATTAACTTTAAAAATAATTTCTTGAGCATTATATTTGTCATAATTTTTTTTTTCTTTTAATTGAACCCTTATTTTATTTTATTAAAATCGATTTTTATAAAATAATTTGAGCTTATTTTAAAAATTAATATTGTCAGATCATTTGACGGACAAATATTGTAAGAATTGCTAAGGATTGATTTATAATGATTTATTATTCCCGTAAGTTGGATCGAGATACTCAAGACAAACGTCAACTCACTCGTAACTTTGTGAAAAAAAATTCTCTGAAGAAACGCGCATCCAATCTACGTATATTCAAACCAGAGCGAACATATTATACATATTCATGCCTCAGTCACATTTCCGCGTCAGAGAATTTGCAAGAGCGTAGCGCAATTTGTAACTTTCACTGTCATGAGTGAATTTAAGAAGCCAAAATTGTATCCTCGTGCTTGCTAAAATACTTTGTACATCGCGGAGTATAATCTACAATGTTAACGGTATGCAAGAAACAGCAGTCTCGGGTGTATCTCAAAGTTTTTCGCAACGTCCATATGATGATGACGAGGTCGGGGGCTAATTAAAATGCGCACACACACAGAAGCGACGAGTTTTTCGCGAGCATAAAATACGTTATTTTTTGCATTAATAAGACAGCAAATTAATTGCGTCCATCGATCCACGTATTACGAGACCGACTCGGGTTATAGAGCAGGCGCCCGCATCCCGCTCTGCTGCTGCTGCTGCTACTACTCTCTTTTACCCCCGGAATTATCACATCTGCAATTCTGATGCGCGACTGCTGATATGCGCTGCTGGTAGTACTCCACTTCTTACTGTAATAAACCGTACTCCTTCCAAGAGCGACTCTGGACAGATATGTAAAATTGTTGCAATAAAGGGACGTGCGCCCCCCCCCCTTGAGCTTGTCAGGCTCTCACGTCCTGAGGATCTTTACTTTTCGAGTAGTTCTATTGAGTAAAAAGAACTAGATGGAGATGGTGGTTTGTTGTGGTGCTAGCTTAAAATTAAAAAAAAGTCTTAGAAATCATATCCTAGGAAAGTATAAATTAATTTTTTTTTAAGTTTTATCCTATATCATAAATGAAAAAAAATTCAAGACCAAGTAGTCTGATTTTGACTCTACACCATTTGTACAAGTCAAAGAGAGCCACTTTCAGACTCCGATCATTTTTGAGATTAGGTAGTCTGATTTTGGCTTACAATTACTTGCCTAAGTTTTTTTAAATTAAAGAGCCTGCAAGTATTAAGAAATTTATTAGAGTGTAATTTATTATTATACCAATAGATCAGAGAATGGTTTATTAATAAAAATTTTTATAAATATTAAAAAATTAATTATAAATAATTTAACTTGACATATATTGCAATTGATTTTACAACTTTTTTATTAGTAGGGAACACTTCTATAGTTGTCACATTGTTCTTTTTTTGAAAGATTTTTCAACTAGTTATTAAAAATTAATATATTTTTCTGTAAAATTTTGTCGTTTATTAATTTTTTTACATAACTATGTACACAGATTATAGATATCATAGATTTTATTTTTGATTATTCGCACAATTTGTACAATTTATTATTTTAAATAGTGAAAGACTATAATTTTATGCCCTACATTATACATTATTTAAACTGTATGTGTGTCTTTAAACACTTATTGATGTAAAAAACAGTTTCGTAAACTGAAACTCTCTAACTTATTGCAAAAAAAAAGTAAGTAATATAAGTTCGAGAGGAGTGTCTAATAACAGGAATTATATAAAATCTTCCTACCAGTAAACGCTCTATTTCTTTAACTCCCAGAGCAGTCATAAGCTCAGCGTTGAATCCATAAATTTGCGCAAAATACAGAGGCTTTGCCTTTCTCTTCCTCTCTTTCTTGTATTTTCAAAATTATTATCATCTCCATAAATGTGTTTCTAATAACGCAAAAAAATTTCCCTCTGGCTGATGGGCGCCAGTTCTTTCTCTTAATTTCTTCTTTTCTTTCTTTCTTTCTTTCTTTCTTTCTTTTGCGAGAAATACAACCTCGGAGAAATGATGATTGATAGAAAGGAACCGTTTGCTTCGAAGCTACTCGTTGTTGCAGCTTCTTCGATAATTGCCGACCGAGTCTTCACAAACTTTGTCTACGTAGCTGGGATATATCGAGAGCAGAGGCATAAATTAATAGGGCACAGAGAAGTTAAGAACATATACATACATATTCCTGATGATGGGCATCACAGAGGGAAAAAGAGAAAGAGAGAAAGAAGCGAGGGTGGAGTAAAAGGGCTGATCGTCATCGCCTCGGGCCCATAGGCTTAGTGCCGCAAGGCGATAATAGCCAACGGCAGGCTGTTGTTGCTGCTGCTACTCCTGGCCCCTACTATTAGATCAAGGTGAAAAATGGTTTCCCCGGAGCCCGAATTTTCAAAAAGGAGCTGCTGCTGAGGCTGGAACAATTAAGTTAAGTTGTGGTACCACTGGCAGCGTGGCGGCGGCGGTATCCTTTCGCCAATTAGTCCTATCTCGCTGGAGAGTATACACACATTACGAATTGACTCTATACGTATAGGTATAGGTCTGGAGTATATCCTGGTATAATCTCACTCCTCTACTCCCAGGACCCCTGGACAAATCGCGCCTCAAAGGCTCTCTCTATACTTATATAATAGGAGAGCGAAGTATGTACAAATCATGTTTTTTGGCCTATACTTATAAAGCGAGTGGCCATAAATGTCAAGGGCGCGCGCACGAGAGCTGCCGACGAACTAGAAACGAATTCTTTTTCTACTTTCTCTCTCTTTTTCTTTCTCCCATTTGTTTCTGACGTACAAATTGCTTGCATATACAGAAAAATAATGTGCGTTCGAGTTTTTTGCATTTTTTACATTTTTTCGAGGTGGAATCGTCCAAGGTAGGCTTTGTGTGTTGATTATGATGATCATCATCATGCGTGTGTAATTCTATTGATTATATATTTATAGCTCCGCCTACCTTTTTTGAATAATTGGCAGGTCGTTATAATTTGAGCTTAACGTTGTAATTTACTTTAATATTAATGTTCTTAACAGCTACGAAAGTTGTAATTATCACATTTATTTGAATCTATACCAATTATTCTGTTTTATCCAATATATTAGGATTAATTTTTTTAATTCACAAAAATCACCTACATATTTGACAATTATTTTAATTATTGTTCTAATTGTCAAAAACAGCGTATAAAAATTGACCTTAACTTTTCATTTTGTTTTTTAAAAAAAGAACGTGGAGAATGATATAAAAGCAAAATTATTAAAGCGATCAATCTCGGAAGAGCAAAAATTTTCTGAAACTATCTCTCGCCCAACGAGGAAAAGAGAAAATAGAATAAGAGGAGTTGCAGAGGGGTGGGTAGTCGTGAATTAACCAAGCCCGATCTCTTTCTCTGCAAAAAGTCATCCCAGCGTAAAAAGCCTTAAATCTCCGCTGGAGCGCAAACGTGCATCCTTATCGTTTTTCACGAGCCACACTGCTGCTGCTGCTGCTACTTACCGCGACCCCCACCGTGACGTTGGCCGCTGCTGCTGCTGCAGCTACGGTGTGTGGCTATCTCTTCGTCGTCATTAATTCCATTGTCTCCACGGGCGCGACGACGACGACGACGACGCTCCCAGCCTTATAACTTTTCTGCAATTAAGCCGCTCGATTTCTTCGCAACCTCAGCCACCGACGCTGCACACACATACACACCCACACACATTTTGTGTGCAGCTACTCGCGAAAGAGGATAGAGTTCGGGGCGCGGTTAGTCGAGATTTCGGCTTCCTTCCTTCCTTCCTTCCCATGTGTGCCTCCTTCCGGCGTCGGAATACAGCGACGTCAAAAGAGGAGGGATGCGCGTTGACGATAACAGAGCGCACGGGGAGAAGGATAGAGAGAGAAAGAGTATTATATACTCGGGCATGCGAGGCGCGTACGCGCGAGCCCCGGTTGCGCCGGACGCGAGTTAATGAATCGGAAGGAATAACGGCAATCAGCGAAAATATAAATGAGGGATAGCTGTCCACATACTACTACTATACTCCTCCACTCTTATTATATTCTTCCTCTCTTTCCTTTCACCTCCTAACCTTCCTCGATCCGACGTTCACGTCACGCGCAAATACACACACACACACACGGCACGATGTGTCTCCGTATAGATTCGGCTGGCCGAGGTGAGAAATGAGGTTTGATTATGGGAAAAGCTCTGTGCGTCGCATGTCGATGAGTTGTTGTGCGATGCGTGAAAAGGAGGGGATATACTATATGCTGTTGAGAGATTGGGCTTTCTTGGCTTGGACCTAGATATATGCGTATACTGTTTTGCCAAAACTCGATTTGCACAAATGTGTATATGCTTTTTTTCCTAACTTGCTTGGGCGAATATATTTGAGCAGCGATTAATGATTATTATTTACTGGTATATAGTTGTGCTGGAAAAGTTTTTCATTAAGCCTTGAGCGAGAAGACTTTCATTAAATTAATTATTCCATTTTTTTTATAAATTTATATTTTTTATATACGTATATCAGGTCACTTTAGTAACTCTTTTATTAAAATTTTGATCTTGAATTTATATTTTGGTTTATGTTTTAACAATTTTGCTGCTTTGAAAGATAAAAGAGCAATCAACACAAAACAGTATTGATTTTAAATGACTTTTAGCAATAAACTTTGAAAATATAAATTTTGGTATTCATAAACATCATACATAAAAAAAATCAGAATGGAATTAAAAATTAATGTGCACGTTTTAGTAAAAACTGATCACATGTAATTACGAAGTATATTGCAATGAATTAAAAGTATAGTTTAATCGCTGTGAGTTTAAGCAAAGATAAAATCTTCCACTTGAGATAACTTAATATTGTTATATTAATCTAAAAATAATAATTACCAGCTCTTATAATGCACACAAGCGGCAAATAATAAAAAAGTTGAAAAAAAAAAAAATGGAGAGAAAGATAAAGGAAGATAAAGAAAAAAAGAAAGGTTGATCCATCCGAGTACAGCATGCAGGCGGTAAACATCTTAATTATTGAAAAACGCGAGAAGAAAAGCGAAGATAAAGAGGCTGACGCGGGAGAGGGGATAAGATGAAGATTGACGTGGGCGCATGTGAACTCAAATATCCACCTTGCTCTCTCTTTCCCTCTTCCCGTCTTTTCAGACCCTTCTCCATGTAATTTGGCGAACTCGAGGGGAAGGGAGGCTGGCTCTCTCGGGGTACCAGCGGCGGAACTTTAATCACAATAAATTAGATCTTTCGCCAATTTTGCGAGCCGACGACATACACATACACGTACACACATACCACCACTGCTGCTGCTGCTGCTGCTGCTGCTATAATCAAGATCCTGCAGAGCGCTTGTTTACGTACGCTCAAGCACAAAGAGCCCTCTCGCGCTTTTTTTTCCCTCCCCACCTCTTTGTATATATATATATATATATACGCTGCTGCAGCTGCATTGTCTCCAGGAGTTTGGAGAGGCTGCATGGGGAGGAATATTGCGCTGGAGCCGGTGTAGTTTTATGTAACGGACCGGTCACGAAGTTTAGTGAGAAGCATGGGAGAGGAGAAGAATATATGTATGGAGAACACGAAATGTAAAAAATTGCGTACACATATATTCAGTGGCCACAGGTACTTTATGATTCAGCTAATAATCATTCGTTCCGTGTAGCTCTAGTTTTTGGAATCATCATAGAAAACTGCGGGGTAAAAAGGTTTTTTTCGAGGGGCTGTCACTCGTCGGTTATGTGTGCGCGGCAGCCGTAATTTCAAGTGCGCAAAAGCTTTCTATCGTATATAGGTATAGGTAACTATCGGTGAAATTAATTGTATGTGGCACTCGCATTGTTGCAATGAGAGTATACACACTTTCACAGACTTTAATTAAAAGATTTAAAACGCGCAGGAGTATACACAGCGTGTGTGTGTGTGTGTCTGAGTATATGTGTATGTACTACGAGCTTTATGCCGTAGGGCATTAATTAAGAAACGAAATGAGAAATTTAATTTCTTATGAGCTACTCGTAATAATAAAAGTTAAAAAAAGAAAAAAGTTATTAATTCTTATTTCTGCTCCTTCTCTTCTGGCCCAGCTAGCATCATACGCGCGCTAGAAGAAAAATTATTAAAGTGATGTAATTATAGCAGCAAGAATGTGTACGTTATCACACGTGCCTATATATGTATACATATGTCGCACTTATCGACTGCATTAAAAAGGTGCATTTATATGTTTATTTGATCATCAGTGCCGGATTAAGGGGGGGGGGGCTTGCTGGGGCTGTAGCCCCAGGCCCCAGTGACTTCGAGGGCCCCACATGGTCACATTTAATAACAAAATTTTTAATACGTAAAAATAAAA
>JAPYZE010001284.1:0-24710 GCA_030522805.1 Leptomastidea abnormis | reverse complement strand
TATATATATATATATATATAACAACTGAGCTTGCACGCTTTACGCGCTAGACAAGCTCTTACCCTAATTCGTTATATTTTTAGACTACATGCGTTTTTAAAAACTCCACTGCTGCAATGCATGCACCGATAATATACTTGCTTCGGTGAGGAAGAAGAAAAAATTTATTTTTATTTTGTCAGAAAAAATAATATTTGATCGTGATATTGCTTTTGATTATTTGAATATTTATTTTTTTTATGTTTACTCTCGAGTTTCAGATGCATACAGTTTTTAGGTAATATTTGAGTGTACGCATTTGTGTATTGTGTTACGTATAAAAAAAAAATGTAAAATCTCTTTTATGAAATTCTGCGCTCTATTTTTTTTTTTTCAATATCTTTATTTATTCATATTTAGATTCCATGATAAAAAATCATAGCTTTTCATCTATTTATATAACTTACATTTTACTTTTAAAATAAAAATATAAACAAAAACTTTGTTATTGCTACTTTATCGTTTAGTAAAAAATTTTCACATTTCTTTTAACCTAATTTGTTACTACGTATTAAAAACGAAAAAAAAAAATCTCTCGCTATTCCAAAGCAAATAAACAATCACATCACGAGTTCCACTCACTGAAAACCACACAGTAAAGCGGGTAACAACAAACAGTAAAAAAAAGAGATCGTTGAAACAATCAAGACAATTAAGTAGAAAGCAGCAGCTAAGCCGCAGTGTCGAACAAAGCCTCTAATAGCAAAACGTTTGTCTTCGCGTCAAGTAGGAAAGGATGGAGTGGGGAGGGGGTCATACAAGTATATTAAACCACGCCGGTTTTACGTTAAGATCAAAGCCAGCGTATACATGTACAAGGCCACGACAATGTAAAAAAAAGTGTCAATGAAAGTCGTATAAAGACGTTAAAATTTTTTCACTTTTCAAGCAACCGGTTGCATCCGGAAAATTTTTGTTTTTTTTTTTTTTAGGTGAGGTCGAGGTTGTAGTTTTCAGCACGTGTGAATTGTATTGTTGTCTATTAATATGTTTATTTGTGCTTGTGTATGGAGGAAATTTTGATGATTGGTGGTTTAAGGAAAGTTAATTGTAAATGTGAATTTGAATTGTTCTGGTATTTAATAATAGAGAATATTCAAAGTTGCTTTGAGAGTTTCGAATGTTTTAGGTGGCTTAGTTTTCGGTTTTAGGGTTATGGACGTATAGTATGAGTATATAGGTATATTAGAATAAGTGAAATTGGCATTTCAGGAGGTAATAAATATATTCTTGACTAAATGGAATTTCGAGGGAGACAAAGGAGTCGATATATAAATTTTACTTTTAAAATATACCTTATGTTAGAATACGACTTTGGTTTATTACTTTTCTTCGGATATTAACGTATATATGATTTAAAAGATTTGTAAAATTAAACGATAATTTTCTTAATCGGAAATAATTTTAGTATATCATTCATAGTGATAACAAAAAATGCATTGACAATTTTTGAAAACATCTAAATTTATATTAATTAATTAAAAATGTTTCTCATATTTATAATTTCAAAAAGTAAGAAATTTAAATGTCTGGAAAGGCTAAGTTGACTAAACGATGGTTTTGAAATTTCACAGGTCGTGAGTTCGATTCCAAACGTACGTTAATTAAGTCATAGTACCAGCACTCATATGCCGAAATATGCTCAATAGAGTATCAATAAGGGTTTATTAAAAAATAAAAATGAGTTATCATCGAGAATGTTTTTAATTAAATTTTTAAAATGCCCCATTTTTTTTAAACACCTAGAATTTTGAATTCAAGATTAAATATTTTAAGAGTCTTAATATTTTATAAAGCTTTCAAGCAATTAATATATCTCATTAATCGTAACACCAATCACAAATGATAAAATATTTAAATGATTTCAAGACCTGTATTTTCAATTGTTTTAAAAATTTATACATTTTTTTAATAATTAAATTATTAAAAATCATCCAATTTCCGCCTTAACTATTATTTTTGACCCAAATAAATAAATTTAAATTAATATAACTATTAATCAATAGCAAAAAAAAAAAAAAATTAAGTAAATAATTAAACGCTCATAGCCACTGATTTCTCATCAAACCATTCAAAGCAAACATCATCTTCCCATCATCCCCAACATTGATTCTCACATTGACAATTATTGCATAGTATCGCAAACGTCAAACGACTGCTGCTTTGCCTCTTAAATATCTACTTTTTTCCCCCCTCTTTTACTCTTCTCATATATACTCCGCTTCATCATCAGTATCACGTCAGCGAGTCTGTCACTCACTTTCTCGACATATATCGCTGACGGATACACAATCTCGGTATATACACATCCTCTACGCATATACACACTCGTCTCTTTATTACCGTACGCTTGCGCTTCGTTAGTGACGCTCCCTTTTTTTTTTTATTTCTCTCTGCCTTCCTTTCTCTCGGTGGTTCTTTACGTGACACAGACGCAATTTTCATATTCCCGAGAGAGTATATAGCGTTGAGCTTGATTCTGTCTCGGAGGTCCTGATTCTACGCTCTGTTCTATTCTTTGAAATTTTGCTTGACTTGGAAAAAATTTGCTTTTTATTCTTCTTTTTCTTTTTTTCTGTAATGACAATTTGTCTGATTTTTCATTAGCGAATCGTCGTATTCGATAAAATTTTACAGACGAGCTTTAAAGCACGAGACACTTGTCTGATGCGCTTGGAGCTTTTAATTTTTGTATAAAAGCGTATTTTCGTGAAGTACATGCGTAGAAAACGAGAAAAGTGTCGATAAAATTTTTTTTCTATTTTTTTTTTTTTAACGATCACATCAGTTGTCGTATATATTACGCGACAAATGCGCAAGCTCGTACAATTCAAGCTTTTAAAATTTGAAAATAAACGTGCACATAAAATTTTGAGAGCTTTAGGGAGGAGAGATAGAAGATGAGGAAAAAAAAAAGAAGAACTTGTGGCCGTCGGGACGATAAATTTTTCATTCTACCGAGCATAAAATTTTAACTGTCTACAGACCGAAAGAAATTACACGTAAAAAATGATAAATTCACAAATGGTCCATTAACAAAAGCTCCTTATACGAATGAAATAAGTATTGAAATGTAAACAAAAATTGTAACATTAAATGTAATTCTATAATTTTGTTGATTTTGATAAAATAGTAAATTACAGCAATAAATAAAATATATAACTACATAAACTTTAGTTTGTTTACTCGCTTGACTTATGAAAATAATCACATAAATTTGAAAACAGCATTATTACTATTTACAATATCATAAATTATTGTGTGTTTTAATCCATAAATACATAAATCAAAATTAGTTTACACAGATTAATAGCAGTAAATGTAACACACATATATAAAACATGAATAAGATAGAAATCCATATACGTAGACTAATTTGCTCTTATTTAAGCTTTTAAAAAAAACCGTCGTTGAGTTATTAAGGTCTTGACTATTTTTAATCTATTCTTAACATTCATCCACAAGATGTAGACATATAATGTAAACATCCTTTCAAAACTTCCAGTCGTTTTCAAATTTTTTCTTCTTTTTCTTTTTGAGACAGTTTCTGTATAACATTTTCACACTTTTCTTTTCTTCCTTTGGTATTATAATAATTTCTTTAAGAGTAGAGAGTACATCATTACTTTTAACCATGTACTAAAAAAAAATAATGATCTAAAAATATCTTTCCATTTTTTTATAATAATAATAATAATGTATCAAAATAAAATTTCAAATATATAAAAATCAGTCTTTCGATCTTTTTCATCATTAAACATTCATAACTTGAAAATTAAAATCTGCATCCTGATAAACTCAAACATAAACAAAACTAAAAAAAGTTTTTTGCTTTATCAATATTCCAAAACAATTCAAACGCAATTCACACAAGCTAAATAAAAAATAAAATCAAACTTCCGATTCTCCATCAAATTGAGAGCCTTAAAGCGTATATATCGAGTTTTCCACTTGCAAGCTCAAATTCACGAGTAAACAGCCGTATACGGAATGAAATGAAGAGAGCGTTCGCGATTCGTTTGCTCACCTAGTCACTATTTCACATACCGTTAACCATCTACTATACCATGGTACTCCAGAAATAAAAGGAATAGTATGGTATACATTCGATTTTTCACTCGTATCAGAAAACTTACTAAATAATTCTTCGATAAAATGAGCTTGCAAGAGCTTTTTTTTCTTTTTACTGTTTGATTAACGATTTTGAATAAGTATATCCACTTACCAAAAAAAATCTCAAGAGAAAAATAAACTTTTCCTTTTGTCTGGAAAAAGTATATTAAATTTGTCATACCATTCTGAACTAAATTAAAAGTGTCTCAGAAACCCGCACAGTCTCTCTATCATTTAAAAAAAAATAAAAGTGGGTCACGTCTGAAAGAAATATCCAAATTATTAATACGTTCATTCTATCATACACCAGCCACGAATAGTCCGAAAACCTAATTAAATTATCTTGTATATAATTATATAATTAAATTAAATCAAAATAGGATTGAGAGGTTGGTTGGTATGTATAGACTGCGCCTAAAATCAACAGAGAAACTAGAACGTCTGCTTTGGTTAATTTTAAAAATATACGTATACTCCCTTCTCCTCCATCTACTGTGTGTTGTAGTTTATTTACCAACAAAATAGTTAATTGATTTTACTTAAGCATTCACTTATTACTAATTCAATAATCTAATTTACGGTAATAAGTCAACCGTTGATTTTACTAAATAATCAAGTGTTATTAGACACACATGGAAAAAAAAAGAATTTGGTAAATTTAAAGAAAAGAAAATAAAAAGCAAACAAACTCCTTCATTAATCCAGAAATGAAATTTTGCTTTATTGACGGATCAATCGGATAAAGTCAGAGTTGAACAAGATAAGAGCATACATATATATGTATATAGGGGTACAAGTGTATGAGTATATTTGCAAAATTCATCAAGAGCACTTTGGCTTGTCGCGTGTGTTCAAGCGTATGAGCTTTGGCTCTTAATGAAAGTTAAATGTCCGGACACTGGAAATGAAAGTGTCCCGGGTCTTGGAAATATGGGTATGAATTCTGGATAAAATTTACCTTGATATACCGTGTCATATAGTGAATATTTTTTATCTTTTTTTTTGTAGGTATGGCTTGATTGTTCTTCATTTTTAAAGGATAAATTGTAGTTTTGATGATATTAAATTATAAATCGTGATTTTTTTGTTGGTGTATTTGGTATTGGTTATATATTGTTGGGTGTAGTAATGAAAAAATTGAAGATTGATTAAGTTGGTAATACAAGAAATAAACTACTGCTGTTGTTTATAGTATATGCATGAGAGAAAGTACGAGATGAAATGAAAAATATTTTTTGAAATAAGAAAATAACTTTTTGAAGGTTCTGATGAAAGTTTATATTTTTTTATTATTTTTTTATAAAAAGAAAATTAGTTTGTGTTTAATACAAATTTTCTGACATGGAAACTTCATTTTACTGACGTTACCCAAATTTAATTAAATTTATACCATGTTTACGAGGGTAAATTTAACAGAAAAACAGCCTACTACAATATCTATACATACATAATTTGTATGTAAGATATTTACCTTATAATAATAAGAATATGTAAAATGGAATAAATTTAGATTTTTATTACCAAGTTAAATAGAAATATTTAAAAAATAATAACATTTTTTCATAAATAAATTTATGTTTTATATTTCGATATAACAATAAATTATACATATCAGTTGTAATTATAAAGTCAGATTATATTAAAATAATTCAAAACTTGGAATAAATTTTATTTATTATTATTAGCAGATTACAACAATGATTCATTTTATACGATTTAACGTAATATGTAATTGCATTTTGAATGAAATCAGTATTTTCCATATAATCATTATTTACATCAATAAATCAGTTTATTTTTTTATTTTAATTAAATAAATTTCTACTTGCTATTTCCAACTTAATTTTATTAATTTCTCAATTTCTCCACCATCTCTTCAAATAAAAAAAAAAACAATTATTTATTCCCTAATAAACTCCATCTAAACACAAAACAAACCTAAAAAAAATAAATAAATCAAATGCATAAATTTACTTAAACACATCTCGGCCAATCGGATTCCTCTTTAAGCTCTCCCAATTCTTCCTCTTTCCTCCTTCCCTTTTCTCTTTCTCTTTCTATAACGTAACACACACACACACACACCAAAGCTCGTTAATCATCATGTCAAAAAGATCCATTTTTCTTCTCGACCGTCACAGGCGTTAAAGCAAGCAAACCAATCGAAGGAGTAGGAGGGAAAGGAGGACGCATGTGCGCTCGATAAGCCATATTCATCGACTAGTAGTAGTAGTAGTAGTAGTAGTAGTAGTAGTAGTAGTACTTTCCACGAATTCTTCTTCACCAATATTGAATATGTAGTATATTGAAAAGTCAACCAAGTCAAACTGTAAGCACCAACTGAGCTTTTTTTTTCATCCTCCCTTCCAATCTATATAATACACATCTCGATCAACCGTATTATATCGGATTTGAAAAAAAAGAAGAATAAAAAAGAAAATTTAAATAATCGGCTTGATAAATCTCTAGTATTAAATTACATCTATCCCTTCCTTCCTTTTTTTTCTCTTCTGCGTCCCTTCCTTTTATTTCTCTCTTTCAATTCTAAAAATAGTGTAATCGCGTTTGACAAGCTTGCGCAGCCGCTAACGAACTCGATTCGACCAATCCGGATAACGAGTCAACGGTGTGTCATATACTATAGAGAAATTCACCCTATACCTATATCCCCCTTCAACGTTATACAGAAGTCCAAATGAGGATGAAAAAAAAGGCCTTCGTTAGGATCACTCTCTCTCTCTCTCGGTATTATCTCTCTCTCTTTTTTTTCGTACAAAAGACAAAAAAATCCCAGCAAAAAAAAGACACGTGATCCGATTGCTAAGCAACAGAACATTACCTATAACTATACTGTTGTCATGAGTTACGATAAAAGTCACACCTGGACATTTGAGCTTTAACGGTTTAGCTTGTAAATCTGTATTGCTTTTGGTTTGTAGGCTGGTTATTGCGAACGTGTTGTGTTACACAAGCTATATTCTAAATGTTTTAACAACTATAGTTGTATTTTACACCTTGTATAGTGTTTGTTTTCTAGAAAATAAAAGTCGACTATCGAATTCACATAAATCAAGTACAGCTTGACATATATCAAGTTCTCAACACTTCATTAAATTTATATTTAAAGTATAGGTAGATTCGCACCTTAAGATTTGCGAAAACGAGTCGAAGGGTATAAAATGTTATTTAGATATATAGAAGTGAAGACTATCATTCCCCCCCCCCCCCTGTAAACACGCTAGAGTCATAAATCGAAGGTATATCGGTGTGCTGCTCTTGGAATAAAAGTTCACTTTACTCCTCTCTTTCTCTTTGCTCCTCTCTTCTGTTAAAGTATAGGGCAGGGCATAAAATCGACAACGACGACGACAACGACGACGAGTGGTAGAGAGGCTATTTATTCGCGGGAATGAATGACCTCATTAAAGCGATAAAATTGGCAGGGAAATATTTTTGTTTTTTTTTTTTCTACGATCGTTGATGTATTATATATAAAACGAGAGCTTGCGATTTCTTTACGATTGATTGAGATCCTCGTTTTCTTTTTCGATATGTACTCTTCTTCTTCTATTATTCTTCTTTTTCTTTTTTAGTTTATTTGACCTGTATGATGTTTTATGACTTGATAGTGAAGCTTAAGATTTTGTTTGGTTGATGACGTTGGTTTGTGACGTTTGTATTAGTAGGCATTGTATTACGTGGAATTGAGATTTTTATAGAGAGCTTTTTTAATTGTTTTGTTTAATTTTTTTTTTCCTTAATATTTTTCAGATTTTCTGCATGATTATATCGTTCAATCATATTTATTTTACTGAAAAACTATGAATATCCTTCGTATAATAATTTATCAATAATACGATTGCATTTGCTTATTAAATTTTTTATTCCGTACTTAATCAGAAGAACAAAATAATGCAAAACCCAATATTCTAAAAATAAATATAATAAAAACGTAATTTTTCCACCACTGACCTACTTATCAATAAAGTGTACTAAAATTACATTAATTCATAAAAACTGTATAAATACATTCAAAATATTATTCCACTCTTTAAAAAAAAAAATCGATTAACACTAGAATTTTCAACTTCATTATTCCACCTTTTGCCTACATACATACCAACATACAAGAAACTTGAAAAAAAAACGTACACACATTCCCATCAAAGCGCGTAATTTCGTCGAAAAGTCAAGTAGAATTTTCAAGCTACGGTGTTAAAAAAAAAAAAATCTTTACTACTTACACGCTAGCTTGCTAACGTAAGGACTCTTTCTGGTGAGGCTGGTAAAATAAAAAAAAAAGAAAGCTAATCCAGTTACTTTCGAGTTAGCTCGAAGTGAAGTAGCTGTTACTTCATCCTTCTCTCTTTTTTTTTTTTTATTCTTTAACAAACTAACTGAAAGTTTGGAAACTGTTTTCCCGGCGTAAAATTGCTGGATTTACTTTGAACGCGTTTCTGATGAACTCTCCAGTAGCGTATCTTGAAATGGTACAAGAGATAAGTAACTGTGACAAAGAGTAAGGATCAAACTGACAAATTTTTTCTTTTAGGTATACAATACATAACTAAGGATTGATTTTCTTTTATTTTTGCCTCATGTTTTCATTTATACTTTTTTGTCTTTACGTCAATTTAACATTTCTTACGCATCACTTCGCCATGTCTGATCAATCTCGACTTTTTCTACTTATTCGATTTTTTTTCTCAGAGATTACGCGGAAATCAGACATATAAAGAACCACAGAGTTTGACTATATTTATGAGGCCGAAGAAGCGCATAGCTTAAGTCGCGTGACCAGACAATCCGTTTGAAAACTTTTGCTCGCGGCCTCTGACTCTTTCTGTGTGTCTATGTATGATTGATATATTTTTTTCGATAACGATCGGCCTACAGCCTCGAAATTTTAGTTTTGTATCGTTAAGTGCGTGAAGTAACGCTATTTTAATTTCTTTTGTGTGTTTTTGAATTTTTTTTTAGATCCAATTTGTGAGGCCTGAATATAAAGTTTAAAAGTAAGATTTTTATGTAGCAGAGTATAACGCATGAACGGATATATGTCGATAGTATAGATGTATTGGAATAGAATGTGTATGTGTGGTATGCAACTATAGATTGAGAAAAGGAGATTATAGAGGGGATCAATTTGTCACGATTAATTTAGAAGAAAAATCAATTTTATAAACTACGAGGACATGATGGCAATTCGCGTGCCAAGAAAAAAAGTTGGTTTGAAAAAAAAAAAAAAAAATAGTAAAAAGCGATTGGGACGTATGTGTGTATGTGGGAGTGAGTTTTAAATCTTTTTTTACTGCAAAGGTGACATCAGCGATTTTTCGAGTGGAGTTTAATAAAACATATCCTGACGATTTATTTCTTTTGATTTGGGAAGGATGGAGAAGAGAATTATTTGGAATTTTTATTAACAACTTTGAGATTGATAGTATATTTGATATAATATTAAAATTTTTATTTTTAGAAAGTGGTTAGAAATAATTTTTACAGGATACTAGTTTGAATAATAAATATTTCAAATTTAATTTCAGTAAGAAAATAAAAATTTCCTACGTGAAAATTGCTTTGCAAGCTTGTAAGCCTCCCCAGTTCTTATTAAAATACCACGTAAATCATGACTACCTTACTCTTTTTCTAGCCTACGAAAATTTCTACTCATTTCTCAAAAAAAAAAAAGAAAAGAAAAGAATAATACAATTACGTAGGTATACCTTAGCAACTACACGCAGAAATTTAATTTTCCCTTAGAAAAAAAAAAATTCTCCCTCAAAAAAGAAAATAAAATAAAAAAATAGGAATACAGAAAGAAGCGTACGACCTTGCAGGTCAAAAAAAGAAAAGAAAAAGAAAGAAAGAGAGAAGTCATATAATTTTCTTATGAATTACGCGTGCGAACGTGAGCCGCAGGAGTTCGGTCGACTAGGGACAAAAAAAAAACAAAAAGAAAGAAGAAAAAAATAGTATATACTGCTGGCATCTTTTTCTTCTGTCGTAAATTTTCTCACTCTCTTCTTGCTACGCCCATTTTCTAAATTAAAAAAAAAAGAAAAAGGAGAAAACCATTGACACTAGAGAGTTCAACCGGCTAATGGAAGCCTCCCTTTTTCCAATTATTATTTTTCTACCACTGCTTACACACACACACAAATAAAAGCTAGAGGAAAACTTTTCATCCAAGAAGGAAGAGTTTTTCCTTCCTTATATTCTTTAGCTGGCACATTCTTTTTTCTTTCATATTCAAGAGCGAAATGCTTGCATTTCTTAAAGGACTACGTCTTTCTCTACCTCGTGAATCGAGGCTTTTTAAATTTATCGTTAGTCTCTCGCTTTAAAACATACCTTTCCAACCACACTACTTATTCTTTATTTTCCACTTTTGTTTTATTATTTTTTTTTCTTTTTTATTCATCTTCAGATATTTTCTAGCATTTGGTAGCTTGTTTTTTTTTCTTGGATCAATGTGCGTACTCGGATGAAATATCTCAACGACAATTAGGCAAATTTGAGTGGTATATCCTTGTGGCTTTTGTGTCTATTTTATTTGTTTGGAGATAGAAAATTCTTTTGTGATGGATTTTTCCTTTTTATATCGCAAGGCACTTAAAATTCATTTTTTTTTTCTTTTGCCGAAATTAAAGGTCACAATATCGTCTATGTGCTGTATTTTAATTGAATGCAAATTTTGTGACCTTGAGTTATGTATATAGTATCAACCATAAAAAAAAAGAAAAAGCTTTTTTTGTTAGCTGATTCGATTGATGCTGTATACATTTTTTCTCTTTTTTTTTACTTTACATGAATTAGGCAATGATTTTAAATAAATGAATACCAAACAATCTCTTTTTCAAAGTCGATTCTTATAATTTACAATTCCGGTCGAATCACAATATATCACTCGGTATAACTTACAATTTTTTTTTTAGTTCGACCTATCATAAATCATAGATAGTAATTCTACATATAGCTTTTTAATCCGACAAAGCTGTAAAGGACAAATAAACCATAACACAAACTTAATCCTCTATTCCACATTCAAATCCATAAATATAAATGCAAAAAGAGAAAAAAAATTTCAAATCAAAACTAACACCCACCAAGATACATTTAATTTATAATTTTCACAAATTTTCAAAGAAAAAAGCTACATAAATGAAAATCACCAGTCGCTAAATAAAGAAAAAAAGAGCTTGCAACTGATGAAAGCTCAATTTATTTCACTCTTCGTATACTTTCTCTGCAAACGAAAAAACAAAAATCTCATTCTCTCCTCTTTTCCCAATCCCCTATATTTCCTTTTTTTCTATACCGATCTCGGTACCGTCTTTTCATTCGTAACATTTGTGAAAGCACTCCAATCGAATCAAGAATCAGTGGAGGAGGAGGAAGGAAAAAGGTATATAGTAGAGAACCAAACGGAATTTAAAAAGGAGCATGGAAAAAGCTTTGGTAACTGAAAAGAAGGGACAGAAAAATCAATTGGGGATGAAAAGGAGTTTTTGTACACACACATACACACACGTGGTACCTATATATACTGTATGTGTTTGGAGATATATACGACAAGTACGTGGATACGTATAAATAAGTTGCGTCTTTTTATAACACGTGTGCTTGGATGCTGAACTTTTTTTCAAAGCTTTTTTTTTATTTGTTCGATCGTAAAAATATTTTTTAGGATTTATAACAGTACTAAATTATCGTTTATTGAGGTTCTACAGTAACTACAATTTTAGTATCGAAATTAACGCGAAAAACGAATGGGTTTTAATACCCTGTTAGTTTGAAAAAAAAAAAAAAAAATAAGTTGAATTAATCTGATATAAGGTATTTAGCTATATAATACTTGTTTTAAGCAGTTTTCATGTCGTGAAATCTAACGTTATATACGACGAGAAAATAAAGTACAGCTACTAAAGACTCTCTAATTAGCTTCCGAGTAGTTTATAACGAGGCTTGTAATATAACTGAGCTTTCAAGTTTACGATAAGTTTCCTAAACAGTTCCAAACATATACACACTTGCAAAATACACATATACATACATACCAGATGGTATTACCAAATACCAAGAGCTTTAGTGTGTAAGTGTACATATATATTTTTTTTTTTTACTTGAAAGTAGTAAAGCAAAGTTCGTTATTGGTTTTTATTATCGCAATAAACTCGACAAGATTACGACTGTGTATATATTTAAGAAAGGGGTTAATGAAAAATGACTTTTTTAACGAATTTGATATAATACTTTTATATTGGAAAAATAATTAGCTACTTAATAGTCGTGTTACATGTACATTCAACTGAAATTTGATATATATAAAAAATAAATTAAAATACGTCTTTCGTCGATGTGTTTGTACACGCACTGCAGTGTAATTTGTAAGAATGACTTGGAAAAAAAAACGAAAACGCGTTACAGGTCATGTGTGCCGCAGTTGGCTTCCCATGCGGCAGACTCCAGTTTAAATTCCCACTGGATTTTCGACTTATTAGTTTTTTTTTTTACATCTCAAAAGTTTGGACTATTAAAAATTTTATTTCAAGGTGTCGATATCTGTAATGATACGGAAATATAAATTTTTTTAATTTTTAAAAAAAAAGAGTTACAGAAAATAAAAAATATTTTGTTAGAATATCGATATTATCTGTTTACATAAATAGAATAAAACAAAAATTGTACATTTGTAAAATAAATCCCATATCGCAATTCCAACAAAAAAAATCATTTAACACACAATCACTACTATAAATAACTCAAAGCAACATATCAACTGTAAAAAATATGATATTTTTTCTCTTCCTCAAAACCGTATCGAGCAGGTTCGGTGAAAAAGTATCACCTTGACCCCAAAGCAGCACGAATTGAAATTCAAAAAAATATCAATATCCCACGTATACATTCGTATATATTGTCCCAGTCTAGTTGCGGCAAAAATTTCATTCTTTCTTTACTCTATACCATCCCTCTCTTTCTCTCTATCTATCTCTTATACACACATATTTCGCAATCCTAAAAAAAATCCAAGCTATATCCTACATCCACAAAATAGCCCATATCTCCAAAAAAGCTCAACTTGCAATCTAAAGAAAGCTTTCGTTCAAAAATCAGCCCTTGCAATATCGCAAGCTCATTTCGAATCAACAAAAAACAGCAGTAGAGCGCCACGTGTACTGAAGAGGGATAGGTAAAAGTATATACTAAAGGGTAAGGTTGAAGATAGAAGAAGAAAGAAATAGAAAGAAAGAGAGGCAAGCTAGGCTACAGATATATACACTGCGGACTATGCTACCGGCCGTTCGGAAACAGCCGCAATGCAGGGGCGGAGCCGGCGTGTAAAAGTACATGTGCGTCTTATTCCGCGATATAAGTATATAAAAGCTTCTGTAAGAGGTGAGAATGTGAGAAAAAGGTCGTGACTTAATTTTGGTTTATCCAGCTGACAGCTATACTTGAGGTTTACAAGATTGGCTTAGTTACATTATAGAGCGTGGACTGATTTTTTTTTCTTTCCAATTTTGTGGTGGAGATAGGCTTTAATTTTTCAGGATATTGTGAACTTGATTTCTATTTTTATGGAATAAATTTTGGTTGATGGAGTATATAGTTCTAGTATGCATAGCTTTTTAGATATAAATTAGAAGTACTGTTGCTTTATAACGAGAAAATCTTTTGCTCTTGGTAGTTCATTTTTTTTTGGGGTAGCTGATACTCCTGTGTTGTTAGTTAGAAAGACGGATTTGTTCGCAACGGAATGAGAAACTTTATATCTTACCCTTTTCGTACGTTGCTGTGTTAGTGAAGCTACTCGCTATTTCGAAAAGTTACGGTGAGCTTTAGGTGTAGCCTTTGATTCCAGCTTTCGTTATACTTGAAGTATACTGAGTTTGGTATAGTTTTATTTTAACAGGATTTATTTTTATTTCCATATATTTTCTTTTTTAAAAATAATGTTGGTATAATTTTATACTAAAATATATTGGTACGCGAGAAAGAATTAATTGTTGGTTATTTTTAACTCACGAGAAAAATTAATACGAGGGATGCGCATATAATAACCATTATAAATTTAAACAGGCTTTAAAATAAGCATATATTTTCGGATATACATGCAGACCTATCCTATCCAAATAAACTACACTAATGTTTGAAATTTAAAATTTCAAGTAACTTCCTTCACTCGCAGAAAGTACTTGTGGTAAGCAACTTTTTTTTTCTTTTTTTTTTTGGCTACCTCCAGAATATTTCGTAAAAATGTACGATAAACATTTTTTTTTCTCTTTTTTAACTCTTAATCATATCATTTTTATCTGTCTCAAGCAAAAAATACCATAAAAAACGTATAACTTAAAAATAAATCTATGTATTTATGCGAAATTATATATCGTATATTGCTTTATATAGGTATATACTAAAACATACATTTCCGCGTTGAGACTTTCACCCTCTTTCTCGTACATATACCAATATATATATATATAAACGTTACTCGTAAAAGCTCGTTTTATTTGAACCTATATACGATAAACGATAGTCGCGCGCAATCACTTTATATATATCCAACAGCTATGATATTTTCTACGTCAAACGCAATATCCAACTTAATGACAATTATTTCCATAAACCTCGAAAAAAAATATTACAAACATTAAAAAAAATAAAGAAAATCGCAATAACTCTCCTTCCTACACCTCATTTCATCACCCAAACAATAAACCTCGTAATCACAAACTATCCTTAATAATCAGCAAAATTTTCATATCAAACATATTGTACACAAAGAAAAAAGTAAAAACTGATATAAAAGAAGAAAAGCCGACTATATAAGTATATCCATGTATAAACATCGTATACAAACCGCATCGAACTCTTCTCTCTTTCTCTCTCTCTCTCGGGGCCGGAGGTCAACTTTTTTTTGTGTGAAAGCGTTAAATTTAGCAGAACAATTAGGTCGATTTACGCCGCACGAAACTGTAGATATATATGAGCGCGTTCACGTGCTGTGTATAATCCTATTACCAAATTTAAATCTCGCTTTGTGTTGTTTGTATCCATCAACAGATGTGAATAAAAGTAAATAAGCATTAATAATTATGAGTTGTAAAAAAAAAAACTATTGGTTAGTATACAACTTTTACATTTAGTTAAAATGTTATCGGAAGTATTTGAGAGTCTTTTTTACTTGTATGTATACGGAAAGAAGCGTTAGAGCAGAGAACAAACGCGTTGTTACGACTTGGGTTTTATCGATCGCTGAGCTTGCGGCCAATCGCGCGACTCGAGACTTACTCGCGGGTACCTTACGATATTCCGATATATTGTTATTTCTTGTTGTTGTTGTGACTTGAGGTCGATCGAGTACTTGTGCTTACTCTTTTTTTTTCTTTTTTACTACGTAGGACTTCGTTGCTGGTCAGCTAGCTTTTTTTTTATTTGAGCTTGCAAGCTTCGTATTGCCGAAAAGTTCAAGTGGACTTCGTTTATGATTTTAATTTGAAGTTTTTTGCGGAGTTATTATTAGCGATGTTTTTTAATAAATTGGCTCTTGAGTGTTTGGTCAACTGAAAAATTTGTGCTTTTTTAATAAAGTTTTCAGCTGTTTACCTATTTCTCTTATTTGCTTTTTGAAAAAGCTTATTTTTGTGGAGGAAAGCTTTTTTTCGTTTTTTCTTTATATTTATAAATATTTATTGGACCTACATTTATTGAATTAAAATTGGTAGTGCTTTTAAAAATTGAAATCTAAATTTAGACGTAAAAACAAATTAAAACTTCAACTTTTCGAATAGAAAATTTTTTAAACCAATTTGTTTTCCCCTAATTACCTTCAAACTTTTTTTGTTATTATGAAATTGACAGTTACAAATAATTATAAAGCTTGCAATAACTGCCATTTCTATAAAAAGCTCGAACTTAAATTTAGACATTTAGCATGTCTGTGAATATATAACCACCTATAAAGACAAAATAAACCATGATATTACCTAGAAAATTAGATAAACTCGTTTAAATTTATCCTTGCTTCGATTTACTTTTAGCAATTGTATTTCAGGATCGACAAATAAATTATTTCTTGATAATCGCCCTTCGTTCGGTTTATACTACACTTTGAGAAAGTTTTCAAAATAGACATATATATACATACCATCAACGAAACCTATTCACACTCATAGATATCCCCCTATTATATTGGTCTAGATCACATATAGTTGAAGTAGTGTACAATTGGCAGAAGTGATTTTAGAAATTGTTAACGGTTGATTCGCAAATTGGCCTGCAGTGGTGGTGGTGGTGGTAGTGCTTATATGTTTAACTGTTGCCGGAATTTAATACACTCTTGGCAATTTACTTGATAGTTGAGATGATGATGATAGGTGAAAATTGTCTTTAAACAACTGAACTACTTTAATGTTTTTTTTTGCTATATGTTTTATTATAGCTGTATGGGTTGGAGAAACTATTTTTAATTAAAATCGATATTGCTAGACACGATCTATATAAAGTTTGTTGAAAGATAGTTTAATTAAACGATTAATTGCTCGATTAACTATTTTAATGACATTTTTATATTAAAATAAAAGTGTTAATAATTGCTTTAATATAATAATTTTTAAATTATATTTAAACCAAGGTTCTTATTTCTGTTTCAGGTACGTTAAACAACTTCATTGACGTATTTGCTTCCAAAAACCAGATCAAACGAGTAAGATCATATCATTCTTTTTTTATTCTTTGAAATAACATACCAATTGAAAATTTATCAATTTAAAATAATTAAAAAATTCCCATAATATATTCCCTTACGTATTAAAATAAGCACAAATCTTTCCTCCATTGATCATTAACTACAAATCATTAATCACCATTCGATTCACCTTTCAAAAAATCTCTTACAATACAAAACATTTCCCTCCAAAAAACAACATATTTTTCTCTCTTAAAAAAAGCCGGTTATAATACTTTTGTATCTCGTCTCAGTCTCACGGAAGATGTTTCAGAGGTTAGGTCAATATTTGGGTCGACAGGTGTGCGCGCAGCTTTTGGGTTATATATACGTCGTTCGCTCGTTTGTTCGTTCGTTCGTTCATTCGTTTATTCGTTCGTTCGCGCGACGACTTGTGCCGTGTCTGCAATTCGGTCAAGGACCACCAGACACATACATACATACATACATACATTGCAAAAAGCCTCTCGATATCTCACTCGGCTTTCTCTCCTTTTTTTTTTGTATTTCGTACGAGCTTTTCTTTATTTCTTTCACTCTCTCTCTCTCTTCAGTCGCTATTCGTTTTTTTTTTTTTTTCCAACTGTCTTCCCTCTCGATGAATCAATCACATTCGGCGGGAACGGAAGGTTAAAATTAACTTGTCGGCGTGAGCGAAACTAGTAATTGTGTGTATGTATATGTATATGTATATGTGTATGAAATTGGTTTTAGATTTAGTTTTAGTATTATAACCTGAGTTATAAGACAGACAGACATACTGTTGATTCTTATTTCGATATTCATTATTTTCTTTTTTTTTTTTAAATTACTATATTCCTAATTAACTTTCCAAAAAAATATTCAATTCAATGACAAACTTAACGCACAATTAAAACTGTTCCATCAAATATATTCAGTAGTCAATTCGTACAACCACAAACAACATCCCTATACACAAAAACTCCTAACATGTACACAGTCTCAAATAAACGTCGCACTTAACATATCCGTGGATTAAATAAGACAAACGAGATGACGCAACTATACTCTACAAGATACATCCTATTATATCTTTCGCAACGCAATACAATCGTATATACTATCCAAAGGCGTATATATGTTGCTATGTAGCAGGGTGGTAGTAGTGGTAACAACATCAAACGGAAAGCACACGCAAGTAGAATAAGTCACTACGAGGTCAGACATCAGAGATACTTGGTATATATATATATATATATATATATATATATATGTATATAAGTACGTTTATGCGGCAATTACAACGTCGCGTTGCTAATCCATTCGCTTCAATTATACGCGGATTGACGGTTTTAATGTGTACATATCCTTTTTGATTTTTCTTCTCCTTTTATGTTGTTTTAGGGATGATTGAGCTTGTTTGGCCTTGGAAATAATATTTGTTTGGGATTGTTTCATAATTAATTATTATGGAAATCTTTTATTATATCATGCTTATTGGTTTTTTAAAGTTGAGTGTTAATTAATTAATATCGTCACTTTAATTAATTGTAAAATATATGGAATGGATAATTTGTCATGTTTATGTAATTAATTGGCTTTGTAGACGATTGTTTTGCATTTCTTTTCACTGAAAAAAGAAAAAAGAAAAGCTTGTTAGTACAGCAAATAATTTTAATAAGCTTCAGAGAAAACAAAAAGTTGTTTTTACATTAATTCAAGATGAAAAGTTACAAAGTAAGGTGTTAATTAAAAATATTCTAAAGTTACTTATTATGAACAATTATTCAAAGTTATTCCAGCTCTAAATAATTAACTATATCAACAATAAAAAGCTCCATTTATCTCTTACAAAAAAAATCTATTAAAAAATTGAATTAAAACTTATTAAAAGATACAATTCATTCCAATTATTTTCAAATCATTTAACTAAAATCAAAAAAAAAAAAAGAAATTACAAAGAAACTCATGCATCCAAGATCTATTATCATATCCTAGAAATACAACAATTTCATGTATCCAATCCCGCCTTCAAGCTACAGTAGTAGTAAACGAGAGAGCTTGCAAGCTCAACAATAGTAGTCGCAATATCACAAGAGTCTCTTAATATATATATACGTCTGTAACAACAAGAGGCATTACTTTCATCTCAATCTCCTTCAGGCTCATCCTATAACAGGGACACAAGCGTATATATATATTCATATCATAGCTATATATCCGTGAATATCCCTAAGGCTATATCTCTTATATATAGCTTATATACATACAATCCGTTAGCTTGTGATATTCGCACATTCAAGTAGGTAGTATAGTTAAGAGAGTGGAATGTAGCTTACTTATGCTTGATATCGATTCTCAACATAGCGACTACTACTACTACTAGTACCACTAGTAACAGTAGCTAGTAGCTAGTAGCTCGGCCTCAAAAAATCTTAATGAAATATTGAAGCTGTAGTTGAAGTAAGGACGGGAAGGGGGAAGACGTCGCGCGTTGTATACCTCCGTCAAGCTACCTCAACTTAACGCGTGCGCGTTAGTAAGTAAGTAAGTATGACCGATATATATGTATTGTGAATCCCTTGGTGCTTTCTCTTTCTCTGTATATATATGTAATATAGTGTCTTGTATAGAAGAGACATATAGAGAAAGGAGAGAGAGGTATAGGCTTAGTGCGAAAGTGTTCCGCGCACGCGACTATTATACTCTCTGTATACTAGATGTTGGTATTTCTCTCTGTATACTGTTAGTCGCGTGACTTAACTTACTGGGCTTGCTTAGAGACTATTCTTTTTTATTTCTTAGTTGCTGTCTATGTGTGAGAGTCGTTTGATTTGGATTTTTTTCAGTGAGTTTTTTGTTGATTTAGTGTTTATTTTTTTGTGTGGTAGGATGTTGGTTATAGAGATTTTTTTGAGAATTTAAATGGAATTTTTAAAAAGTAAAGTTATTGATGTTGGTGGAATTGTGTTTTTTTTTACAATATGTGTATCGTGTACGTTGATTTGAAACTACGTGTGTTTTTATGCGGAAATAATTAACGAAGGTATGTTGTCATTTTACTGAAGCTTCGCTCTTCTGTCAATATTATTGATGATTCGAACAATATAGAATATTACGTGTAATTTTTGTTGTTATTTGATAAACAAAATATAATTACTCGTATATTTAAAATTTCACGTTAAGTTTAAATAATTAATCAAATTAAAAAATAAAAACAACACATTTACGCAAATTGTACTCTAATTTCCAACACAACGAATTCCCCCAAAAATCCACGACACTTTTAAAACTAAAACCATTACACGCTAATTACCTCATCCTTATCCACATTTCTCTTTTTATTTACATAACATATAAAAGCAACACAAATCCATGTACGTGTGTATAAGTACCTGCTTGTCGCGTAATTTTCATTCCCAAACACACAAATCGTACAGTTTCATCATCATCATCATTCGTAGTTTGATCTGATTATCTTATTAAATTACGATTCCGCAAAGTTTGGAAATAATTAGGCTGTTTGTTTTGTAAAACAGGTTGAATCGAATTTAAATTTGTCGCGTAAACATTCTTTATTTAATATTTAACGATACATTTACACTTTAACCATTGAAACTCATATGATTTTAGCAATTTTTGTTGTTTTTTTTTTGCATTTTTAAATATAATCTTTGAAATTTTATAGCTACTAATCCTCCGATCTTACATCGACACACGTATTCGTAATTAACGTAGATCTTCAGATACCATTTTATTACTCAGACTTAAACTTGCAACTTCACGACTAAACATAAACGAATTTCTCATTATAATTACATTACTTCTTTAACGACAATTAGTTACACGCGTATATAAATTACATAATATTATTATCCCTTTCGTGATTATTTCAAGCTCGCTATATTCAAAAGCAATCCGACTTTTATAGGCAATAATACTTTCTAATGAGCTCGACGTAGCCTTATTCGATAGCAATCAAGAAATATCTTTTCAACTCGTAAACCACTCTTTTTCTTCTCTTTCTCTCTTTCTTTCTTTCTTTTGCTCCATCTTAAGTCCTTGATTCGAAATCTAAATTGTCACTCGTCACGCGACTGATTCGTAAACTCGAATGTCAATGCTAGTTTTGCTTTTATTATATATATTTTTTTTATAAAGATGATTTTTTAACGTTGATTTTTTAGATATACAATTGTATATTTATAATAATTTTATTCTTGCCAAATCTGATTAAAAAATTTTAAATATTTACTTTTGATATAATATAAACATTTGATGTTTAAATAAAGTTATACTTTTCATAAAATATTCAAAAACAATAACAACAACAATACAAACTTTACGTTGTTTATAATTGAAATAACCCACACAACAGAAAGCCTAAGTGCATATAAATATTTGCAAAACCTCGAATCTCTCCCAACAAAATCATTTTCAGGACTTCTACCACCAAGAGTCAACGTTTCCCTACGATTCCGCAGTACCACGACCAAATTAGCGTAATCGAATCGACTTGTAGACTAGTTTCCATTCCTTCTAGCCCCTAGTATAATCTACTAGTTACCGTAGCTTACAAACCTCGAGATTTCAAGAGAGAGAGTCGCGTAATTAAGCTCAATATTTTTTCTTTTTTTTTTGCTCTGAAAATCGCGTGGCGCGTGACTTTGAAATTACTTTCTCGAATGATATATTACTAACTGGACTTTCTCTTACAGGCTAATTTGCTTGTTAAGGTACTTTACTGTGAATAGGATTATACGAATTGTGTGGTAGTTCCTTTTTTTTTTTTTTTTTTAAGAAAATTTACTGTGACTATTGTCCTACCTATATATATGAACGCGTACGACCCAAATTTTTCGTGTCTTTTTATAATATACTGTTAGATAAATTTACATGCAATTATTAATAATTTATGTCACATTAGGATACTAAGGATTTATGTGAAATTTGAAGGAGAGAGAGAAAGTAAAAAAGAAAGTATGGAATTTGTTGGTTTTTTTTTCTTATTCTTTTTTTTTCCTCTTCCGAGGTCAATGAAGAATTTACGAATTAAAAATCAATGGCCCAGATGGCTGAGGGCAGGTGGCAGACAAAGGTCGCGTGCATCGTATGTACGATGTATATATATATATTCTATGACTGATTTTGGTTTGCCGTTTGCGAAACTTACTTTTTGATAGTCATGACTTTACGTGACGAGGTAGTTAGGGATTGTAAATTTTAAACTATTTTAGTTTGATTTGTAGGTTTATGACGGGTTGAGTATATATTTTATTTTTTTTTTTTGTTTTTGTTTTTTTGAAATGTTTTGGTTGTTTAAATAATTTATTTTTAGTTAATTTAAATTATAAAGTTTATGAAATACATTACGAGTATGCACTAATTTATTTATTTAAAATTAAATTAATAAAACATTATTTAATTAATACGATTGAACTTTATTCTAATTCGTTTTGAATTTATTCGATCGATACCTTCAAGCCACTGATTTTCACTGGAGTTTTAAAATGTTTAAAATTTAACATACACTTAACCTCATTTTCTTATATTGGTAATTCAAATTTCTCTAAAATTAGGTCTTTTACTTAAAATATCTTTCTTGTTAATTTAAATTTAAAAAAAAAAATCAAATATTATTGAATGACTTGTTTTAAAAATAAATTCTTAATTAAAACGTGCATACAATAATTAAATTTAGAAAAATATAAAAATTTAAAATTATTTTTTAAAAATAAATAGACAACAAATATACTTATCAAATACAATACATCTTTCATTTACTAAATCTTAATTGATCCAAACACTTTCGCGAATCTCAAAACACTTATCAAATAATCATCAAATGAAGACTAGTAGTAAATAGTCTCTTTAAAACTTCCTATTCCACTTAATTTTGCAATAAGACATTATTTTCAAACGTACACGTAACTTTAACTTAAAAGTTTAAAGTCTTACATCATAAATAAACTTCCTTCTTTCAAATAAAACAGTAGTTTTGTAATAATAAATATCGATCGATCAATAAAAACGAATAATCTTATAAAACATTAATAGCAACTAAGCAAAACTTCTCGAAAAAAAAGAAACATAATTTATTCTTAAGAAAGTTTAACCACATAGTATACACGTACTTTTAACGATAAATAAGCAGCTTACACATATAAGCTTCCTTAAAAATTTTAACAATTCACGTATAAAAAAAAGCATTTGTTTATAAAAAATTTAAAAAATAGCACAAGAGAGAAGAAAAAGAAGAAGAAGAAGAAAAAGCAAAGTTAACACTATAAGATAATTAAACGTCTCTTTTCCATATAAATAAAAGTAAAATGTATGTGTGTATGTATGTGTGTAGGTACATGAACTCTTAGAAAAAACTTTTTTTCTTATATCACAAATTTACCGCACCCTACTACATATACCTTATACACAACTTGGTTAATCCGACATTTTCTGTCTTTGCTGTATATCTCAAAATACATGGAATGCGAAATTAATTCCAACGTGTGCAATTGGACACATACGTTTATAAAATATACTGCGGTTTACAGCCATCTCTTTTCTTCTCTTTTTCTCTCGTTTCTTTTTTTTTTCGTTCGCGTCTCTGCGTCACGCGAAAATTAATAAAAGTTTCGGATATATAATATGTCGGAAAACTTTTTTCATTCCAAAGTGTACACATCCAACGTATTTTTAATTTATCCGCTAAAAAACTTCTTTCGAATTACACACGTCAGTAGACCAAACATCCTACCAAAAATAACAATTAAAAAATAAAGCCAAAAAAAAAGTAACATACTAAAACTTTCCACACCAAACCTCTGCCAAGCTAAAGATCAAACCTAAGGCCACATAACATATAGGACCAAAAAAAAAAAAAGAAAGTATCGGATGAAAATTCATCCCATCAACCCTTAGCCCTAGTAAGCCCTTTTCCCGCACCTCCAATCCCTTATTCTTTCCATTCTTCTGTCGCGCCTCTGAGATACTATTTATATCGACCAGAATAAAAAAAAAAATAAACGAGCCGTAGAAAAAGAATACCAGCAAAAGCTCGTTCCACCTGCAGCAACACACACACACACACATACATATATACAGATCGTGGCCTTATGCAAACGTGGGTACCGTTTGAGTCGTTGCCAAAGGAGCTAGAAACCAAAAAAAAAAAAAAAATAGTATATAGTAAAAAAAAAAAAAAAAAAAAAAAAAAAAAACGCGAGGGCGGACTCAAACTATCCGCGTATAGTCGTCGTCATCATCCCTTCCTCCCACCACTGCTACACTACTTCTATATCCTATCACCCCTTCCCTTATTCTTACTCATCCTCATTTATATATATATATATACACCAAACCTATAAATAAAAGCAGCCGACGCGAAATCATGACTCGATAAAGAGGCTTACTCCCCTTCCTCCTTCCCCTTCCACGATGAAATTTGAAGACGCGCGTGCCAGCTACCTCCTCCTACTACTACTACTACTACTCCTTCCATCTACCAACCCACCCTACTTTCTTTTTTCACGGTACCTAGTGTATACATACGTGCAGGACGCGCAGATGCACCTACATATATATACATACTAAGCTACGTCGCTACGTGTGTTGTGTGCATGCCAGCTGGGTATACACCTATAACGAATACATCGTATAGGAGGAGGAGGAGTAGGTGGAAAAGAATATGTATACCTATGTATGTTTGTATGTGTGTAGGCCTCGTTATACTGCTGTACTGCAGATATGTTGCGGTTGCCCTCGTGACGTGTATAAGTCTATATATACATGCTATCTCTCTGTCTTTATCTCTTAGACCGGCCGGCGATTATCAAAGGGTCCTGTCTCTCTTATATATATATATATA
>JAPYZE010001283.1:0-35333 GCA_030522805.1 Leptomastidea abnormis | reverse complement strand
CCATCTAAAAGCACGTAAATAACATTACTCTCCTCTAGTTCGCTGTTTGGCCACGCGGCCAGATGGGAGGCGCTAGCGGTTGAGTAACAATCCCAATAACGTATGATTGTGAATTTACCTTTAAATTCTTATCGTAGAAATACGGAGAAAAGCGGAACGATGTAAATTTGAGCAATTTATTTTTGTAATTTTATAACTACTGGTAATTATTTAAATAATTAAAAAATTATAATTTGATTTTTTCGTAAACCTTGTAAATTATCATGTTTTTGTTCGTTATTATGATGGCGACAATTAAAATTTTCAACGTCATACATACGAGTTTATGACCTAATTCTAATCAGTATACAGGAGAATCTGTTTAGAAATCTGATTGAATGATTGAATGGTGGGAAGAATAAAAATTTATCCCAATTACTAGGGGGCCGCTGAATTCACTAAATAAAACTAAATTATGTCATTAATTCCGATTATATACTTAAATTAAAAATTTAATATGCATTTAAAAAACTATATAGTATACCTGACTTATTTTTACTATAAAAAACGATGAAATTCACAGATTGTACATACCTATATTGTACTAAAAAAAAATTTCTGGAATTTTAAAAATAACTATTGGGATGTGAGGATGCGGATTGCTGTCAGTGGAGAGAGTGTCGTCGATATTGTAGCAGCACGGCTTTTTTTCTATTTTCTCCTTATTTCCCCAACTTCCTGACCTGATCGCTCGATCGTGTCTTGATCGACCTGGCCTGGCAACAACGGCTGCACTGAGTCGCGCGCTTTGCGGATCTTCTGCTGAGCTAGCGCTTACTCGGTACGAGCTATAAAACTGACACCGGAATCGAATTTTGTTTATTTTTTTTTTTAAAAATACTACGTGTCTGTAAAATTAATAAATCATACCAAGGTTGTTGTAATAATAGGTAAAATTTGAAAAAATAGCATCTTCATAGTTAGAGAAAACCAAAGTCATTGTAAAGGTTTATATTGTTTAATCATTGATTAATTTTTTTTTTTTTTTTTTTTATAAACAAATTGATTTGTTAGTATCATATTTTTATTTTTTAACTTGTACACATATCCTTTTTTTTTAATGTGCAGCATCAACTTGTGTTTTAGAATAACCAACTTATATTTATTGCAAGTTCTTTTAAAATTTTAAATATTTTTTTCATTTTATGCATAATAATTATATTATTATATATAAAAATATGAAGGTAAATAAAAGAAATAAGTAGACAAAGAAATTGGTATAAACAATGTATTTTACATAATATACTCCGACATCGAAGAAAGCGATAATTAGTTAATGAACAAAGTCGTCGTAGTCAAAAATGCCGTTGTCGTAGCTGACGGTGTGCAGTGTATTTTTTTTTTGTTTCAATATTTTTTCTTTATATAATAATAAATAAGTATGAAATAATGTAAATAATGACTATTTACAAAATACATAAGTGGCAATTAATCTTATAACAGGCAAGGATCACTCCCAGCTTTTGTATAATATACCTCCCTTTCTGCGGTTCTGCGTTGATTAAAATAAAAATAATAATAATAGAAAAAAAGAAGAAAAAAAATTCTTTCGATAGTCACGCTGCGAACCGCCTATACATTAAAACTAAACGCCATCATCGTTACACTTAATACTTTTGAACGTTTTCGTAATCGTTCTTGATTCATCCTCTTAAAACGCAGAGTACGATTATTATTATTTTATTATTATTATTAATAATATTATAAGACGCCAGTGCGTGTAAGCGCGCCCTACTGTACAATCGTTATACAAACGGACGCGCAACTATATATATAATCATATCTATGTATATATATCTCCAATCCATTTTTTCGTTTACTACTTTCGGCGGCTAGTCCCTCGTATTGATTAAATTATTAGAAAGAGATATTTTCATTCTCTTTTAACAGTCGCTAAATATTTATACGAGCATGCGACGCACAGGTAAAAAGACTTTTTTCTTTTTCTCTTTTTTTTTTTTAATCCAACAAATTATTTCGCAGTGATTATCGTTTAATATCAACGAAAAATCTAATATAGTCGAGCTTTGTTTTTTAAGCTTCGTAATATATTTATATAGATATAAATACATTTAAAATTACATCAAGATATATTAAATTTAATTTTCCTTATTATTAATGTTTTAAATATACAAAGATATAAATTTTATAATGCTATTTAAATAATAAAATTTTTTATTCCATGTGTCATGATTGTTTTGACAATTTTTTTTTTTTTGTGACAATTTTAAATAAAACATTTCAGTTAAATAAATTAGTATTAAAAAAAAATTACAAAAAAAGAGAAACAACAATAAGTACTATAATATTTCTAATTTTGTTATTTTAACCAAAATTTTTAATACTACTTTTTTAATTCACAATTGTCATTACGCTCATAACTTTTATGTTACTTGATAATCATTTTTTTTTTCTTTTTTTTCCTCATTTCATATTTTATTTTTGTTACTGTACATATCAAAATTTTTTTGAAAGTTTCTTTTAACAGTGCGTTACATCTCGTACATGTAAATACATATGTATACATAACTAGGCGCCGAATATTTGCTATTCTGTAAGTTTAATTACGTTATTCACGTAGTCTTCATCAAAACAGATAAGCCAGGACGGGCCGAGTCACCACTATAATTATGTACCCTTTTTTTATTTACTTTTTCATTGAAAGTCCATGCGTTAAATGCACAATATATATTTTTTTCGTTTACTGACTTTTTAAAATTTATAAAATTATAAACTGATACTTTAAAAGTACATAAGTTATTTTACGTTTTATGTAGAGATTCTTGTTTGACAAAGTCAGTAAAAATAAAAAAAATACAAATTAAGATATTATTATAAAAAAAAAAAACATTTGGGAGTATTTCAATATTTAATTATTATTTGTAGTAATAATAATAATAGTTATATAGTAGAAAAAAAAAGATGAAGAAACGTATTTGTATAAAGTTAATATACAATTCCTTGCTCCATGTCAACTTCATTAAAAATCTTATATAAATAAAATATGCAATTTAAAAACAACTTTATATAGAAAATAATTGTCAAATAAAGTCAAACCACATGAACTTATTAATATGCAAGTATGTCAATACAATATTTTCAATGTAACACCTTATTAAAAGTAACAGAGTACCAACTAGTATAGAATTAATAAACTTTGAAGCTCTTTTATCAATTTTCACACAGACTTTTCAATTAAATCATTTGCATCCATACTTATACATTCCAACATTTCATTCCTTTGAATAATCGATTTCCCAATTATATTCAAAGATTCTTTTTCTTAGAAAAAATCACATATCATTTTAATAGGAAAAACAATTCAATAAATAAACTATGGGCCTCTGAGACAATAAATATCACAGTATTCAGAATCGCAAAATAATAATAAAGGCCATAGCAGTTTATCATAATGCAGGTCTATAAAACTTTGTATGTTATATATATTTTGTATAATTACAAGTTTGCTTTTGGTATTTGTGATTTTTTTTTCATCGCAGAATAATGCGGTTTTTGGCCGATTCAAGTTGTTAACAAATTAAAATAAGTTCTACATTTTATAAACTCTTCAATTAAACCAGCAATTCATAATTATAAATAATTAGCCATTATATATGATTAATTATAAGTTACAAAAAAGTTGTATGTTTTACAACTTGCTGCTACTAGCTGTTTGAAAGTATTTCTGCGAATGAATACTGTTTTTCACAAACATATGTATATGCATTCACGTTATGAATAGAAATATGTATATAAAAAACAGACGATATTTCAGCGAGTAAACGTGTATGACGATGATTTCCAGTCAATTATTACACTTGAGTATATATTGTTAATATGCCTAAAAATTATAAATTAATAATTTGTAAAAGTATTCTTTAATGTAGACTATTTAAATGGCGATTAAACTAAGAGCTCCCTTTTCAGGCGTGACCATGTTTTGCGAACATACATGGTAGTTTTATATCTGCATAACCAAAAACAGGTTTATTTTTAATTTTTAAAAAAAATTATTATCATTGATTTTTAAAAAGTAAATAAATTGACTTTTTTTTTACAGCTATGCAAGCTTCAAGAAAATAATATTAGCATTCTCAAAAAAAGGATACAATATAAAAATTTATGTCACCTATCATACATGATTATATTAATGTTCAATTAGTGACTCGACCTATAATCCACTGGCTGAACTTTTTTTTTTCTGCAATGTATGTAATAACAAACTTATAATTTATGTCAATTAATAATACGGATGATAACTGATTGCACTTGATTCTCGCGAAGCATAACGATAACCGAAGAACGACCGAATCCTACCATCTACCTGAAGACATTTATCAATCGTTAACATGTTCATACATCCCTTAACACTAATTTATAAGATCACACGGTTTCGTTCATTTATACTCACACTCTCGGCGTTCACGACATTTCACTATAATTTACATCTGTTTATCAAATTAAAAATTATACATATAAAAAGAAACTTAAACAAGTGTACTACGACAAAAATGCAAAGCCATTAATTTATAGACTCTTCATTTTTAACGTGTTAATTTTTTTCTTTCTTTTTCACTCAACTTTGTTACAACTTTGCGTCACTTGTCGTCAAGAGAGTTAGTCTTTGAGATTCTCACTCTACTCGATAACTCATGCAAAAACGTCTTTAAAACAATTTGTGCAGTGCAGTTGGTTCGAACAACAATACCAATCAATATCAATCGATTAGTCGATTCACGTAAATTCGTAAAACATCATTCATAGGCGAATGACGTATTTTTATTTTACGAAAAGAAAGAAGAATACGATTCGAGTATGCAACTTTCAAACATGATAATATATTAACGACGATCACATCATTTACCATTAAAAATAAAAAAGCATCACCTCGAATGTGGATGTGCCAGGAGCTTTCGTTGATTTACTGCGCAGGTGGCTGAGGTTCGGCCGGCACGTTTGGATTTGGGTAGGGTGGCAGGAAGGAATAATTCGGATAAGGTGGTGGAGGCGGGTGTGTGAAGGGCGAGTAGTAATTGGAAGGATGGGTGGCCGGAGGTGGAGCATAACTGCGGTATGGGTCTGCAGCTGGTGGAGCCGGACCATGGAAAGCCGAATACATACGCGCATAATCAGTGTTGTAAGTGGGACCTCCGTACGCTGGATAGCCAGGCGTTGCTGTAATAAAAAAAAAAAGAAGTATGCTTAAGAAACGAAAAATGTAATTTTTTATAAAAAAAACAAAATAATTTTTACATGAATTACCTCCAGGCGTATAAGTTGCAGAGCTGGGAGCTGCAGGTGAATAATGTTGCGTATATGGATCGTAGGGCGTTGGGGGATACGGACCAGGAAACGAACTTCTAACACTCGAAGGATGACTGAACGCCGTGGGTACGTGAGCTTCGTCCCTGACTGATGCACCACTTGCAACGACAGCAGCAGCAGGAGTATTACTGGTACCAGTTGCACTATGTGAAACCTCAGCGGGTTTCGTCGCCGGTGCAGTTGTGATTATGTCCGACGTTACATTACTCTTTGGCGGTATCGTACTCGATCTGGAGTAGGTTGAAGCCTGAGTTTCGGCAACCACTGGCTTTGGCGCTTGCTCGGCAAGCACCGGTTTGGGATGCGCAACCGGCGTTATTGGATTAGTCTCCGGAGTGACACGTGGTAAACTGGTAGCAGAATGAGGCAACGCTGAGGGTACCGCTGACGTTGCCGTTGGTGTGTAGTATGAGCTGTAGGGATCTGCGATGGATCTCGACCTTGGGTCCGTGTAATCGTAGTACCTTGGGTATTGAGAATAAGGATATCCCTGTGGAATCGCAGACGTAGGCTCGGTTGACGACGATGACTCCCGATGCGATACATTGCTCACCTCCGAGGGTTTCGACCTTGAAGACGGGGTTGGTATTGCCGATGCGGGAGCCGGCATGCTAGGTACGGGGTTGCTGCTGCTGCTGCCAAAGCTCTTGCTTCCGTTGGCAGCGATGTCCGAGCTCGTGCGCGAAACGATACTACTGTTGATGTTGCTGTGTTGTTGCTGTGGACGGGATTGCGGCCGACCCATGTGCGTTTGATGTGGCATTGGCTGCTGAGGGATTGTCTGCTGTGCAGGCTGCGAGTGCTGCTGCTGGTGACTTTGCTGCGAATGGGGATGATGACTTTGCGGCTGGGCTTGTGGATGCGTTTGCGACGAAGATTGTAGGTGGGATTGCGGATGAGAATGGTGTTGGGAATGAATCGAAGGATGAGGATAAGCATGTTGATGTTGCTGCTGCTGATGCTGATGATGCGCGGAATAGTCAACGTTGTGGTCACTGCTCCCGTCGGACTTCTTATCGATTCCTCTGTTAACGTCAAACTTCCTCGGAGGATTGATTTTTGGTTCTGGCATGTAGTACTCTCGATCCTGTGGTGTCCTCATACCCTGCGGTCTCACCGGTGATGTATTATGTGGATAAGTCATAGGTATCCTATTATCCGACATAGGCCTCTGCAAATTTGAGTCCGTGTCCGAGTTAGATGGCCGACTGGAGGGGCTGTAGTCGGAATTTGAACCTGTTTCGCCTACGACATCTTCAATACGCACCTCCTCTACCCTCTGGTCCGATCGCAGCTTATGTCCGTCCGATGAATTTGAATTTTCTCCCATGGAACTGACGTCGCTCGGGTTGTCCAGCTTCGACTTGTTTATTCTGGATAAAGTGACTTGGTTCGAATTAATTTGATTGGTATATGGCCTTGCACTGGCTGTGGCTACTTGCTTTGTTCGCTTGGCGACTTCCTTCTCTCCAAACGGCCGATAATTGATACCAGTCTTCATGACTGGACGATTTTGTGGTGGTTGTGTGATTGAGGTAGAAGTCTTTGGAATTATCGATATTGCAGAATTGTTCCGCAAAGGAAAGCTTATTTCAGATTTGTTTGTTACATTCCTTTGAGGTATTGTTGTTACATCTGCGTCATTAAAAATTATCAAATTAGATCTTATTTTTTTTATCATAACTTTGTAATGGCTTATTTAATTATTTATTTTTTTTATAATTAAAATCATAATTCACGTGCAAACGTACAAGTTTATGAGAACAATTTTGAGCTCAAATAAATAAAATTTTAAAACCAAAAAAAAATTTTATTCTTTCTAATAATTATATTTCTATTTTTTTTTATTTTTTTTTTTTTACAAAATAATTTATTTTTTTATAAATAAAAAAAAAATAAAATAAAAAATACAGCTTATTTTAATGGATTACGGACATGCGCATCTTATTAGAATGTAATAACATTTTTACAAGAAAATTTTTTAATAAGTACAAGCATACTTAGCATATAATGTTATAATATAGAATTAAATTAAGGTTCCTTACTCTTCTTCGGTATTTCTTCGTCTTTTTTCTGTTGATTTATTTTCAAGGCAGTTCTAATGGCAATAATTTTGCCAGACTCCAATTGCATGTATATTCCCTTTGGACTCTTTAGAACCATGACGCGTTGTCCAGCTTTCAAGACAATACTGCCCTTATCAGGTGAATTTGTGGGTATAACGACGTCCAAGGGTAACGTCATTTCCTGAGCACTCATGCCTTGTCTCTGCCAAACTTCCGCAGGAATCCATCGGCTGCCAGTCGGATTTCTGCCGATGTTGTCTACGCCACGCTGCTGCATTGGCCTCACAGAGGCCACAGGCTTAGCGGCTGGTCCACTGTTGTCACCTCTTATTTGTCTAATCTGCAGACTTCCTGCCGACACAGAAACTAAAAACTCATTAGTTTGTAAGATGTCCAAAAAAATTATAATAATTACAAAATAAAAAAGGAAAAATACGTTTGTATAAGTGAAAAAAAATTGAAAAATTTAATATTTTTAATAATAAATTTTATCTGTAAAGTCTATCTAAATTGATAAACAAAAAAAAAATCATATAGTTACCTCTAGCCGCAGTGTTTCCTGGCACGTAATTATAACTAGGTCGTGAGCAATTAGCTGCCATTTTTTCCAGTTCGTAGCCTCGCCTAGCCAGCCTTTTCTCAGCTTGGCTAAGTTTCTTATCCTTGCGATCGACAAGCAAACTCTCATGATGAAACGGCTGCTTCGTAAGCAATGAAGAATGCTTTTCCAGTACAATGTGCATAACTTCATCCGTATATTTGTCCTTGGCGTCCGAGAAGTCCTGTACTTGACTGTCTTCTTCCCAGTCCCAAGAAAGTGTAGTTGCTTCTTTTAACGAAAGATGAGCATCAGGATTGCATTGATCTACAACGCGATCAGCCATTCCCTGCTTACTAATTTGCCTATCGTAAATTTTTCGTTCCAAGCAATTATCGGTGACCAGCCGATAAACATAACAATTTTTCTGCTGGCCATAACGATAAACTCTACAAACAGCCTGTGTGTCGTGACACGGATTCCACGAGGCATCAAACACTATAGCTCTATTTGCGCCAACAAGATTTATACCCAAAGATCCAGCACGTGTTGACACCAGGAAAAGATGAACTTTCTTGTTAACGTTAAACTCGTTAATAAGCTTCTCGCGCTCCAATGCGCTAGTGCTACCATCAAGCCTGTAGTAATTGACGTTTTTCAGCCAAGCTTCTGATTGGCCATCCGCCAATTTATAATTATTTTTAGCTAAAAAGTCCTCAATCAGATTTAATGTAAAGAGAGACTGAGAAAAGGTAAGCACACGATCACCCAAAAGTATAGCTTCTTCGAGGATCCGAAAGAATAAAGTCATTTTAGCAGAAGCATCAATTAAACCTGGCACGTAGCCTTTCATGAGATCAGTAGCCCAATCATATGGGATTCCCGGATCCTCTTTCATGTTCGTAATCGGAGTTGGAATTCCGCCAGGGGTACATTTATCCTTATCCATCTCATCTTTCAAAATAAGCTCGTCGTCGGATTTATCTTCTTTGTCTTTCTCTTGTATCTTATCCTTTTCTATTACAACATCATTATCTTTATCATCATTTTTAAGTGGCTCTACTGAACTTTGAGTACCAACTTGAACAGTATTAACATTTCCAGATACAGCATTTGTTGGATTATTAAAAACAGGTGTAGTTGGCGGCACATTTGAAGATTGAATTTGCGACTGATTCTGTGACGTGTTCTGCAATGTATTAACGTTGCTCGTCTGTAGGGGAGCGGCTTGAGGTTGCGTTTTAGAATCCAACGTGGTATTCGTTGAGTAATCTCCAAACTGTTGGTTCTGTGTATTCTGCTGATTTTGTTGATTCCCTTCATAATTTCCAGTTGCAGCAGTAGCATTGTTTTGATAATTCGTTTGGTACTGATTAACGTTAAGTTCGTTATTATAAGGATCGTTAGGATTCTGATAATTTTTTTGCCAGTACTGATCCTGACCCTGTACTGGTGTTTGCTGCTGAGTAGATATTTGATTACTAGCTGGAAGCTGAGAATTCGTCGTGGGAAAAGTGTGAGATGGGGTTTGCATTGCATAATTACTGCTAAGATTCTGAGTAGCCTGCGAATCTGAATGAGTAAAACCAAGTTGCTGCTCATTTTGATTGATATTTTTACCACTACGCGATTGAGGATTTTGAGGATAATTTAACATCTGGTTTTGAGCAAGAGGGGTCGTTTGATTCTGTTGAGTATTTGATTGATAATTTAAAGATACTTGAGGAGCCGGCGTCGACGATCCCGATTGATTGTTTATATAATTCGTTTGAGCTGCTGGAACTTGCTGGGACTAAAAGAGAATATTTAAAAATTTAGAAAAATCTTCTTAATCTTAATGTGTTTTTAGACTAAAAAATTGAGAAAAATTTTACCTGTTGAGATGCTGGCGAAAATCCAGGCATCTGCTGGCCATATGCATTTTGTTGGGAATTCGTCTGTTGTTGCTGCTGTTGTGATTGTTGATGTGGAGGCAATTGTTGCTGAGGGTTCTGTTGCTGGGATTGCTGTTGTGGATATTGTTGCTGTGACTGCTGTTGTTGCGTATGCGTTTGTTGTATTTGTTGTGGATGTTGCTGTTGCTGTGATTGTTGTAAATGCGGCTGCTGAAGCTGCTGCTGCTGTGAATTCTGTTGCGTTTGTTGATGTTGGTCATTAGCATACATGATTGGTTGATTTGATTGATTTGTATTAGTTGGAATTTGAGCATAATTTGAAGTTTGATTTTGCGGCAAATTCGGATAGTTTCTCATCTGATTTTGGGGTATACTTGATTGTTGATAAGTTTGCTGTTGCTGATTTATTTGCTGCTGCTGTTGTTGATTTTGTTGCTGTTGATTTGTATTAAAAGTAGTTGGATTTGTCGTAGATGCTTGATTAACTGGATAAGAATGAGACTGGCTTTGCATTGAAGGAATATTCTGACTTTGGTAAGTCTGATGTGTTGTATTGGGCATTTGCTGTTGATTTTGAGGGTAAGTAGATACATTTGAAGTAGAAGAATTCGAATATTGTTGCTGATTACTGTGATATCCAGTAGCAGTATTTGTGACACTCGAATTTTGATTTTGTTGCTGAGCGTTGTTAGGATAATTTATATTACTGCTTTGAATCGGCTGGCCAGAGGTGCTACCAAGATTTTGATTCTGGTTTGTCTGGGGGTAAGAAGTAAAATCAGACGCTGGTATTTGACCAGAAGTTTGGTTGTGTGACTGGTAGCTGGTTTGCGATTGTTGATTCGGCACTTGTGAATAATTCTGTGTCGGATTTACATTTGATGAATAGTTTCTATCGCGCTCTTGGTAAGGATAATTGGGTCGAGGAAAATTTCCAGCTGTTGATGCAGTACTCATAGACTGGTTCTGATCTGGTCGGAAGTTTGACGTGCTGGGAGATGGACTTGGACCTGTAGGCGAAGGTCCCGGAAACCTTTGAGAAGTAGTGCCAGTTGCAGTAGCAGTACCATCATTTGTAGGCATATAATTCTGTTGCTGTCCTTGATATTGTTGTTGCCCTTGAGGCTGTTGCTGTTGTTGTTGCTGCTGCTGTTGTTGTTGTCGTGGTACTTGATTATCAGGAGTAAAATTGGAATTCTGCGAATATTGAGAAAAGTTTTGATTTCCAGGCGTCGGATATTTCTGTTGAGACTGTTGATTCTGGTTGTTATAATAGTCATATTCTCCACCATGATAATTTCCACTACGCTCTTCAGGCCGATAATTTTGATAGCCAGCAGATGGCTGTTGCTGTTGTTGATAAGAATTTGGCGTTACCGAATTTGGGAAAGCCGAATTATTAGGCACGGTTGCAGATGGTGGCTGACCAGGTGCATTAAAATTTTGGTAGCCTTGTGGCTTAGGTGCTTCCCCCTCAGGATTTTCACCAAACCCAGTCGTAAGATTAGGTTCGAATCCAAATGCTTTGTTTTTTGCATTTGCTTTCTTTCCCTTTTTACCTTCTCCCTTAGGTGCTCTACCAGGTCTACCAGGGCGTTTAGCACCAGCCGCATTAGGCGTCTTATCACCCATTGTCTCTTCAAGATCCAAATCGTCTTCTTCGTTTGCTTGCCGTTTTTTCAAAAAATGATACAAAACATCTGGATGATTCCAGATCTTGCAGCATACGGCAAAAGCTTTAAGGGGATTTGGCACTGCTCTTGTCTTGACAACTTGATTCATAAAAATGTCATAAAGCTTTCGCTGGAACGGTGTCATTCGTACTAAAAGAATGTACTCTTCTTTGCGAGGTAAAGAAACTTGGAGCACGGAATGTGAGCGACGTTGTACGAATCCTTCGAGGAGTGCGTGAAGAACGTGAGCACGGTACCGCATCAGTCTTATGTCCTGTGGAGTTGAGTCTATACACTGTCCATTTTGAATCGGACGTTCAAACATGTTACAAAATTCACTTTTTGTTCCTGTAATAAAAGTTTTGTTATTTATAAAAAAAAATCTTTCAAAATGTTTCAGAGTGCATAATTATCTTCAGAAATTGTACTAATAATATGAAAACAACAATTATACAAGAATATCTTACCTAAATAATTCGGCCTCACAAAATCTACCATGCACCAATATTCTAGCAAATTATTTTGTAAAGGATAGCCCGTAAGAACAATACGTCGTTTGGTACGCATTTGTTTTAACGCCAAACTTATGCTTGCGTGAGAATTTTTAATACGATGTCCTTCATCACAAATAACTAGATCGGGGCCTGGATTAACGAGCGCAGTATGCATTTCTTCAAGAAGGGGTTTATTTTTATCTTCTTCCTCAACATCGACATTTGGATCTTTAAACGGTTGAATCTGTCCACGTTTTCGTTTAGCTTTGTTTGGCTTTTTTAAGGAAAGCTGCCTGTACAATTCGTAACCGATAAGCAGTACACCACCGATTCTCTGCCATTCACGGATAACGCGAACTCGAGCCGCCATCGTTTTATGCGAATCATTTAATATGTGCAAATTAAAATGTCTCGGCCTTATTTCTAAATCAACAGGAGCATCAACACTAAAAGGGGTTTTGATCGGTTCCTTTTTATCCGTATCTTCTTTTTTTGCTTCGTCAGTCTCTTTCTTTGGCTCCTCCGTAGATTCTTGTTTTAAGTTCGTTTGATTTTCCAACTTTGGCTCTTGAGACACGTTTTCTGTTTTCTTCATCGTATCGGATCCGTCAGGTCGCAATTGATTGCCATAATTTGGATAGGTCATATTAGAATTTACAGGGTTGACGTTGTATCCAGGATACATCGGTGTTGATGCCTGAGGATTTATGCTGTGACCGCCTAAATGAGCGTTCGGATCTGCACCGGGATAATTAGGATGAGGCATTGTAAGATGATGTTGCATATTAGATGGATGTTGCATGTTAGATGGATGTTGCATATTAGATGGATGTTGCACATTAGGTGGATGTTGCATATTAGGTGGATGTTGCATACTAGATGGATGTTGCATGTTTGGAGGAGGAGGATAATTAGTATTGTACTGAGGCATGCCTCGACTATTCATACCATAAGGATTAATATTAGGATTTATTTGTTGTGGATGGCAAGAAGGCTCAGTCTTAATAGGATTATAAACCCCTGGGTACATTGAACCGTATCGTGGATCATACATTGCGCCACTTTGACCATAATGAGGAACCATGTTCTGATTATAGCCGTAATGAGAAGCGTAAGGATTATCTGGAATCACGCCTGGCGGATGTTGTTGATTTGTTGGATCAAGCACAGAACCAGGCCTAGACATGTAAGAAAAATCGCTATGACTGCTTTCTTCTTTCACTGGCTTTTCTTCAACCTTAAAACAAAATTTATTTTAAACTCTCAATAATTTAAAAAATTTTTTATTTTATGCAGCTGTTAAATTTATATCTCACTTTTGGTTTATTTGGATCCTCGTACGGTAGCCACATGTTAAATTCAGCCAGCCAATTTTGCAGTGTATTAATAGGCATTATGCACAAAACCGTTTTAGCACCCGTGCACCGAAAAAATATGTCGCAAAAGCTAGCAACTTGTAATGTTTTTCCCAAACCCATGCTATGAGCTAAGATGCAGCCAAAGCCTGAGCTGGTCTTGTACCTGTCAATACTCTCAACAATATTGTCATACAAAAAGCGGATGCCACCAATTTGATGTGGCTTAATAATTCGTGCTACTTGCGGTGCTAGAAACACGTCAGGCTCATTGTCTGGGTGACCGACGTTCACTGTTTAAATAAAAAATCAATTGTCAATATTTATGTTTTTTTTTATTTTTTAAACATTTAAATAATAAAATAGCAAAGAATAATGGAAATAAAAAAATTTAAAGCTTTTTTTACCTAATACTCTCCCATGCTCGTCTGGAATATTGTAACGATCATTTGTATGCATGCCAGAGTTTGAAGGATCTTCTTCGGTGTCGGTCTCTTCGACATCACTGGGATCACTCAAAACAATACAATCATCATCTGAGCTTTCACTTGAGCTCGATATCGTAACCACGTCTTTGCCTTTCTGTCCAGACTTGGGCCCAGACAAAGCTAGCTTACGCGCTTGCTGCATCTGTTTTTCATGTAGCATTTCATCTTCAAGTTCGGCTTCAACATCCGACAAATCCGAATCCGTGTAATATTCGAGTGTCTCGATCGGTTCCTTCTTCGGCACAACTGGCGAAATACTGACTGACGGCGTCATCATACGAATCCTTTGCTGTAGCGCGTTTCCTTGACCGGTACGATTTTGTACTCGAGAGATCGACGTTGCTTGGCCAGCTCGACCTCCTCCTCGTGACCACCGAGCGCTCTCGGCCATCGGCCGACGAGGACCTAATCCCGCCTGCTGGCCAACCAACGTCTGACTGCCAGCTGCAGATCCGGAGTTCACCTTCAACATTACCGAGCTTGGTAAACGTGCCTGTGACTGTAAATTAATATTATATAATTTTAATTGAATGTTTCTTTACAGTCTTCAAATTTTTAACCAGATATTTTTAATAACTTTTCATTTTAGCTATTTACCTCTCTAATTATCCTTTGTTGCTCCTGGACACGTCGAAGACGTTCCATTTCTTGACGCTGGGCTGAAAGAGTTGCTTCGTCCAGCTGTGTCTCGTCCATCACCTCTCGAATGTTTCGCCTCATGTTTGCCAATTTTTTATCTGTTTTTGACTCTAATTCGGAAGAATTTTCAACATTATCGTCTTTTTTCGGCTTTTTCTTAGTCGAATCACCTTCATCTTCATGTTCTGTTCGTCTTTTTCCAATCTCAAGATTATCTTCTTCAGTAGAACGAGGCAACGATTTCTCATCATCTTCTTCGTCTTCGTCGTCGTCGTCGTCATTCAATTTGCCTAAGAGATCTGCTTCTGTTACTTCTTGGCCCTCTATAGGTGCACCTGTCACATATTAAAAATATCATTAATTGTTAATATTAATTTATAATAAAGATACAATTTCCTGTATAATGTAATTTTATAAAAATTAAAAAAAATTAAAATTTACCTTCTAAGGGCAAAGTATCTAGTATATTAACTGAATCTATTCCTATATCATCCTCTTCTTCCTCCTCATTGTCATCTGATGGAAGAGATTGGATATGTCGTCTTTCAGTCTCCATTCTTACACCTATGTGTGCATCAATTGTTTCATCAAGATCCATGTCGTCTGCTGAGCCTTCAGTTCTAATTTCTTCTATGTCATCAGCCTGCATAGGTGCTACCTTTTTTGTTCGACCACCATCAGTTGTGTCATTATTAGAATCTTCAGAGCAGTCATCGTTACCAGCTTGTTGGTCTTCCATCATTATTTTAGAAGTAATTGCTTTATGATCTGTTAAAACTCCTTCAGGAGTTTTAAAGGAGTCTTCTTTTGATCCTTGCTCTACATTAGTATCACTAATGTTTGATATAAAATTATCAAAATTATTGGACATATTGCTTTAACAAGACTTCAATACTGTCCATTACGCAAATTATTTCTTGAGCTAACAATATATCCTTTGACATTATTACTAAATATTAAGCTGTAAAAGAAATATATTTTTTAAAGTTCAAACTAAACCTATTTAACATCTAACAATCCATTAACTAATCATCAAATAAAATGAGAATGTAGTAACCATTAAAAATACTTCTTGTAAAATGTTTAAGACTTTGTCAAATAGCTATAAAATCAACAAAGCCCCATCCGTAAAATCCCCAAAATTTAATAAAAAAAATTAAGAAATCATCCTTACCTCAAAAGTACATAGAAAGATCAGCATCAACATCATACAGCACATGATAATCAGTCCAAAAATCATAAGTAATCAGTCGTTTAATCTTGGAAGCCTGGCTGGCAATTTGGTAGCAGGTATCACTACCATATCAGTAACAACAACCCGGCTCACATCGCGGTACAGCCAAAAGCTGAACAAACACAAAACACTCACACACACAACACTTTCGAGTCCAGCTTTGGCGCGTATAAACACAGCGATATAGAAAGAGTAAGTGAGCAAGCAAAAGAGATAGTAGAAGGATCAGGCGGTTTCTCTGCTCTCGAGAACACAAAGATACACACACAGGTCCTGTATAAATATACTGCGGCGTCAGGGGGTCGTAAACCGGGCTGGTCCAGGATTACGAATACCGTCGTCGTTGTTATCGGCGAGCAAAGCAGTAACCATCAGCAGCAGCAGCATCGCCGGAGAACGTCAGCTTGAACTTTTGGTCATGAAGAAAAAGAAGAAGCAGCAGTAGAGTTTTGGCTCTCTCTCTTACTCTTCTTAGCAGTTGGAGTAGCAATCCGGGCAGTAGCTCGCGGGTGCCATTGCGTCCCTGTATCCTCTCTCTTTCTATATAATATACTCACGGTGGTGGTGGTGGCGGCGAGTCGCGATATTCCTCTCTCTCGCGCTCTCACACGGTGTGTGTGTATGTGTGTGTTGTATTCCCGCAGCAATACACGCGAGCGCGCGCACGAGCAATTCCCCCTGCACTTTTATATGTATGTATCTACATGTGAGTATGTATGTATGTATATAGATAGGTATGTACACTTATAAGATATAAGTACACAGGTATAATATACAGACTTACAGACACGACGACGACGCTGCTGTATATGAGAAGGAGTGAGAAGGGAGACTCTCTCTCTCTCTCTCTCTCTCTGCCGACGACCGGCCGGAGTTCGTCGCCTCTCTCGAGAATCGTGTTGAGCCTGGCTCCTGCTTATACATCTACTGCGAGCTATATACTCTCCCACGCGCGCACCTTTGGCCCTGAGAACTACTGCTATAAAACAAGATCCTTGCTGCGCCTCTCTATCTTTCTTTCCTGTACTGCCTGCTCCGCTTTTTATAAAAACCTATAAGTATATGAAAGTATATGTGTGTATTATAAGAATAAGCTTCTCCGGTGCTTCGGAGTTTTGGTAAGAGAAAGAGAAGACTTTTCCAACGCGCTCGTGTCAGGGCCAGTCCGTATACTTATGAACAGCAGAGCCCGTGTCTTTCGTCCAGGAGGCTCATAATACCCTCCTCCACCTTCTCCTCCTACTAATACTACCACTACTACTACTACCCCATCATATAGCCCGGCGCTATACTTTGCTAGCTCTGCCCTGCCTGACTCTTCTTTTTTTAATTACACCCATACTTTGACGTGAGGCGAGCGCTATAGCGCGAGTGAGTCTCTTTCTTTCTCCTACTTCTTCTTTCTCGTTTCCCACAAATGTATATGTATATAATACCTATATAATATATATACAACAGATATACATAAGCAGCTGGGTGTTTTATAAAACGGAGTCGCGCGCTATTCGACAGCCGCCATTTTGTGCGGGGGATGATAAATATATATTTTATATATGCTTTATGCTGGATGTATATTGAAGAGCACGCCTTTTTTTCTAGCTGTATGATATACATCTTTCTTTTGCATTCTTAGAATGCAGTTAGAATTTTGATGAAGTGACGCTTATACAAGGGCCGATGGGTCATCATTTAATTTTCCCGTTGGACTAATTAAGCTAAAATTTTATTGTTGCAACGCTAAAAATGTAATTACTTTATTTTTACTATGCTTGAGCTTTTGAGGAAAACTTGTTTTGTCCTTTAAATGAACTATTGTCTTTGGTCACATGCTTGGCGCCGCCTGACCCTATTTCAAGGCCATATACACGTGGAATGTCGTGTTTACCAATAATGATATTCTTGATTTTAGATGAAAAAACAAAATATTTTTCTAGGAATTCTTTTATGCGGAGCTGTAATATGACAACAGTATTTTAATCGTCTATATTGAAATTCGTTTTTTATTTTTTTTTTCCAATACTATTATCGATCATGAACGTAGAAGTTTTAAAATCTAAAAATATTTAAATACAAAATAGAATGAAAAGACAAAAATAATGTACGCAGTTTGGAAAATAAAAATAAATTCCGATTATTTCGTGAAAATGTTTTTTTCAAGTTTGAACAAATTTAGTAATAGTATGAAAAATTTCAAAATTTCTTTTTGATAGATAAATAATTTACATTTTTTAATTTTTTAAATAATTATCAAAACTAAATGTTCACTTAAATAATTTATTTTGCAAAAAAAATTTTTTTATTTAACAGGAGCATATTGTACAAAAGCAAAATTTATTATTAATTGAAAAAAGATTGCAGATTTTTTTAGGCAAATCATTATTTTTAATTCACACATATTTGACATTTAAGTTTTAGAAATTTAGTTATTTGACAAAACAGTTGTTAAGACATCTCTATAAAGAACAATCTATAAATATACACACTTTTAAAAAAATGTCTGTGTGACAAGATGATATTAATAAAATGCACATCAAGATGTTTAGAACATTTGAAGAAAAATATTGTTAACAAGCTGGCACAGTCCAAGTAAAATCAGCTGTAGGTTCTGCATACTTGTGTCTAACTAAAAATGTAGCCACTGCTTCTGCTACTTTTTCAGGTGAATCCTCTTGAACCGCATGACCACAAGCTGTTAAAACTTGCAACTGAAACTTTCCTTGCATCTGACCAACTGTCAGTTCCCTATCTAATCTATCAACACCAGCAAGAAGAAGCATTTTTGGTGCTGATATATCCAAAAAAGCAGATGACAATCCATGAAACCATCCATTCCAATACTGTTCTGTTTTAGCAAGATTAATTCTCCATGTATACTTCTCTGATTTCACTGTATTATTTTCTGATGATATAGAAGATGTAGCACTTAATTCACCTTCTATTATTGTTCCCATTGGGGCACCAATTGGAGTTGAATTGACATTTGCATCATTTACAGGTTCAGATTCTAAATCATCTGCTCCCAAAGTACCAGTAGTTACATTTTTTATTTGTCCTGGAACAGAAACTTTAGCCGAATGCAAATTTCTTATTTGACCACTTCGTACGCACCATTCCACTGCTTTAGCTATTGATGAGAATGATGATGGACGAGAACGTAAAAAGCCTTGCATAGATCTTAAAGCATCAATTGCTGTTCCCTCAACAACGTCAATTACAATGACGCCAACTATATTTGAAACTAGTGGTGCTGCTCTTACTGCAACTGCACCTCCCAAGCTGTGTCCAACTGCAATTACTGGCTGATTGTTTGAAATAGATTCTAGTATACTAGCTATATCTGATGCTAAGGTGTCAATTGATAAATCATCATCATTTTTTGTTATAGTACCTCCATGACCACGTAAATCAATTGCTACAACTTGACAAGTAACTAAGCCAATGATTGATTGTGTAAACTGAGACCATGTTAGAGCACTGTATCCACCACCATGTAATAATACTAATAAAGGTCCTTCTTTTCCTTGAGTATATACATAAAAAGTATCACCATTTACATCAACAGTTTTTCTTTCTTCAAAGTACTGTGTCCATGAAACTGGTTCATAATCCCTTTTCTGACCTGAACCTTTATGCAGTGCTAACCTTGATGACAATGAAGCTGGATCATGCAAGCCTCTGGCTCTGGATTTTACAAGTTCTTTTTGAAGATACGACATTTTTTAACTATTAGTTTGCCTTACAATATTGAAAATAGTTTATCAATATTAAGCACATTCAATGTAAATTTTCATTTACATTTCAAACTTCAAACCAGAATATTTAATTTCAAGTTTTTAGTGTTGACAGTATTAAAAAATTGTTTACAATACAAATATTCTGTTTTATATGAAACAATGGTTTTCTGTATAAGTGCTTATTTTCTGTACAAGTAATTTGTCAAGTCAACCATTGAAAAAAAACTATTCATTGTTAAACATTAAAAAGTTTTTACATCAAGAGTATGTCAACTGAGGAACAATAATTCTGAAGTTGTCAGCTTAAAATATATATTAAAATATACTTCAAAACAATTTTCCAGTAAAATCAATTGGCAGTTTCACATGCGTCTATCCAATCATTATAAACATCTAGTGGTTCCGATAATAAATTTATAGTTGTCTGAAAATCTTCTAGACAAACTCTACAGGTTATCCGAGCTGTACTCCGAGCTTTATCCCTGTAACAATAAAAACAAACAAATTGAATTATTTAATTAAACACAACATTGTTAATTAAAATGCTAAATTTGATAATAACCACAAAACAAAGATTTATCCAACAATCATTAAAAGAAAAAAAAAGAATTTGAAATTTTACCGTTAAACGCTGATCACCTCAAAGTTGAACAAATCGTTTCTCCAAATAATATTTTAACACAATGTCAAAATGACAAACATTCAAGGTGTTCAAGGTTTACCTCGAATAACAACGGAGTAGTTTAATGGCAAAAGGCTAACCTAGACTGGAGCTCAACACTCGGCTTCGTTCAAAAGTTCAGGGGAGCGTCAGGGGGAGGCAAGGAGGTGGATCATATACCTACATGTATAGGAGAATCGCGGAATCAGAAGGAGAGGGGAAGGAGGAGAGGTGCGTGTAAACGTGATGCGGCTTCATAAGAAGAGATGGAGCGAGGTGAATCGGAGCGGAGGAGGGATTTGCAAGTACTTATATGTATATATATATAGATATATATGTGGTGTATACCTGTACGCACATTTTAACTTCGCAGGACTTCTCGTGATTGCAGAACGGACAGTTGAATTGCGTGTCAAGAGGCTCAATTGCCTTACGCTTTGGGGGCGGCTTCCTTTTACTCTTACGCCGGCCCATTTGCTGCGCGCGCGAAAATCTAAGCTCCCGATATGGGGGTTATCAAACGCTCCCACACCAATGGCTACTACTCTTATTCGGTTCGCACCGGTAACGATCAACTACTTTACTCTTAAAAGTATACTTTTTTACTACCGAAAACTTATATATTTTTTATTAAAATAAAACGTGTTTTACTTTTCTGACAAAGATCTGTTGGCACCGATTTGTGGCGGGCATCCGAAACTTCTAGCTTGAATGTTGAATATGTAGTATATAAGCTACAGTGTGAATGCAGCTCTATATATACACTATATATAAGCGTAAGCGTATAAGCGTGCGTGCCAGCCGCTCAGCTGATACGGAAACACTTGCTCGCAGGTTTACCAATTAAATGACTTTTAATATGTAGGTTTAGCTTATGAAAAAAATAAATAAATAAAAATGATGGGATGACATTTCTGTATTTCTGAAATAAAATGACTTTTAAAATTTTTACATACATAGTTTGTTATTCATTTAAAACTGTCAGATAAAAAGAGAATAATTAAAAAATTCTAGAAAGAATAGTTGTCTGTCAGGTTGTTAGCAGTGGTCGAATTTTATTACTCAAAAGTTTTTACTACAAATTGCTGTCAATTCATAAAAATGTTTATAATAAAACTGTCTTATATTGTTTTCATAAAATTTAAAATACTAACGTGATATTATTCAAGAAATTATACTTAATAAGAGAACAAAATTTTAATAAAAAAAAAAAATTGATGAAAAAAAAATGTATTATATTTTATTTTTTGTTCTTTTTTTTTATATTTAACAGTTAAAAATTAGAATATTTATTGTTTATAATTACCAAGTCATGTTACAATATAATAATTAACAAATAAAACCTTATAAAAATTACAAAAAATTTTTTTGTAAATATTTTTTAGCAAATTAAAATTTTTTTTATTTAAAATTGTATTTTATTATGATATTGACAGTTAAAAAATACCTTACAAACATAATTTTAAAAAATTCTAAAATAAGAAAAAAAATTAATCTAAAACAGAATCCTGAATCGGAGCATCGGAGTCTTTCACGCATTAACTAAAACCATCGCATGTAATATTACCGAATATTACGCGCATATTATCAATTTTCGGAGTCAAAAGAAAGAGCAGGAGTATAGTGTATAGGTGCAGTAGGTAGTAGTAGTAGTAGTAGTAATATAGTAGCTTCAATAAGTTGTCCGGCGGCTGCTGTGGCGACGATAGTACTAAAAAACTGAAGACTTCTTCAGCCGACCACGAGCCTGCCGCAGTCAGTCAGTCAGGCCTTGCTCTCTGCAGCAGGCTTGCAGAGCGCCTGCATCAGCTGAGAGAGTCGCCTCTCACTTTGTGTATACCTATTAATACCTGAGGCGGAGAGCAACAAAGCGTTGCATCGGCGAGTTCCCAATCTCGGAACGTCAGCGGCTCACTGACTTTCGCGTGCAGTAAAAAATCCATTAAATATTTTTCATTACAACGTGCGGGTGGACGTAGGGGGAGAAGAAGGAGGAGGAGGCTGCTGGCCTTTTAAAAATGGCGGATAGCTCGTCTTACGACGCAACCTCCGACTGCTCCAACGAGTGTTTATCCGATGTATCCTCAGAAAAATGCACCGAGTATATTGTTGGCTGTCCAAGGACGGGTATTGCTGCCCGACGCGGCCAGCGAAATTTCCTCCAGAAGCTTATCAACCGCGAGGTACGAGATATTATGCTCAAGCTCCGCTCTCTCTCTCTCTCTCTCTTTCTCTTTTACACCCCCGCTGACCTTCAGATCACAGCTTCCACTCGACTCCGAAATCCTTCTTACACTTACGATACCCAGGATTCTCGAGAATATGCTGTCTTGGCCTTGAGAGATTACACGCATGAATTATTTTTTTTTGCCACGTTCTTGACTTGCGTTCATGGGCTTTTTTAATGGCGTACTTCATGCGGACTTAATCGCATGTAAAAGTACTGATAAAAAATTAATGTCCTGAGAGATTATGTTTGTTTTTTAAAAAATTAAACACTGATCTATTATTTAAAGCATTCTTTTACTTTTTAAACTTTGTGGAACTTAAAATTTAAAAGAAACATCACAATAATTTTTTTTTTATCTTTTTCTATTAATTATTAGAAAATGAATACTAATTTTATATTATTCAATTATTTTTATTTAGATGAGAGGTTCCTTGAGACAGCACCAGCTTGCTGCAGAAGAAAGACTGTTCACAACAATCCCATTATGGCGCCATTTATCACTGTTAGACGTTATTCCCAAATCTGCTTTACAAGCAGGGTAAGTTTTATTGGAAAATAATATTTATGAATAAAATCTATAATATTTTTTTTCTTTTTAGACACATTGTTATGGGACTTACCCAATGTGGAAGGTTTCTATTAACTTATACTTATAACATTGACGTTGTAAGTGTTCCAGGAAGTCTTTTCAAATATTTTTTACACTGGTGGGCTTTTACTCCAAATCAAGTATCTAGAAAAGTAGCTGAAGTTACTTTATTTGGAAATTATAGTATTTATAAAGAACTTAGCATTGTTATTGCTCAATGGCCTACAGAAAGGAATAAATTAGTAATACATGGCCTTTGGTGAGTTATCATTCAGTTGCACTTATTTGTAACAAAAAAACTGAATCTAAAAAATTGAATTATTTATTAATATTGTCTAAGTTTATAATTTTTATAGTTCTAGTTTTCAAATGCAATCTCAACAAACTGATAAAGCATTTATTACTATTACAACAGTTCCATCTCTTAGTACCTGTAGAGATTGTCAGAGTATAGCATCTAAATATGAAGAAGAAGGTTTATTAAAAAACACATTTTTACTTTTTTCTAGTTTTTTTTTAATTTTTATTAAAATTATTTATTTCTTTTACAGATCTAGCTGCTATTTGGGATATGTGTGTTCGTTGTAATTGCTTACAGCATGGTCTTACGGTGCATACAACATATGAAGTGATTTCACCTTATCCAAAATTTCGTGCTCCTGTATGTTTAAATTACGTTAATCACATTGTAGTTAATACAGGAAACTTTTTACATGTGCTAAGGGTAGATTTAGATAATCTTAAAATAAAAAATCAGAGAATTATTGAAAAACAAGATACAACATTAGTTGACATTGATCAGTTAGATGCAATCAGTAATTCTGAAGTGGAAGAATCAAAGGCTGAACTTTATGATAGCTTAGATGAAAAGGGCTTAACCCCTGAAAGTAATTCTGTTGTTTCTCCTAAATGTGACTCCACAACAACAGAATATGATTTTAACGAAGAAACCCAGTGTAAAATATATGAACGTGTCGATAATGAACACTCATTAAATACTTCTAGCAGCAATCAAAGCGAATATGTCTGTGATAATGTCAATGTGATAATTTTAATTATACAAATTTTCAATCAGATCAACAAGCAATTTCTGTTAGGGATAAAATTTTACAAGATTTTTGTGAGGATATGTCACAAGAATTAAGTATAGGGAGTGATCTCATAACATTAGTGAAACATCCTCCATGTTCTCCAAGATCCACCCCTCAAAGATTACCAGCAGATTTAAAACCTGTAACTTGGTCATCTCCTATACCAACTCCTCCATCTGATATTTTAAAAACACGTAATTCAGAATCTAGTCCAAAAAATGGTTCACAATCTTATGCTTCAATGAATTCACCTCATCATGCATTTGCCATAGGAAGTACAACACCGTCATCTCCGCGATTGATGTCGCCTCCGATTACAAGGTCATTTAGGTAATTATTTTATTTTTATTTCTTATGTAGAATTAAAAAGAAATGTAAAATTTTTATATTACAAAGTTTTGACAAATCCTTTAATTTCACGACTAATTAGCGAACTAAATTTTAGGCACTCTATTTCCCGTAAACGCACAAGTTTAGCTTCTCCAACGTCCAATTCGCCACGAACGAGAGCAAGTCATAAATTAATCGAAGCGGAAAAAGCCTACGAATTTACGGATGACGCCCAAGAAACTTGTGAGAAGCTAAGCTCGTTTCGCAAGCGTCGTCTTGCCGACAAAAAATACGAGTTCTGCGATGAGAACGAGGATGCCGAAAATATAGTTCCTTTTAAGCATCTCCGCGACCAGTCCAAGCCCCGTGGATGTGCCGTGTACCAAATCTCGCCAGTCACCTCGCCGCTGCCCAATTGCCGACGACAACGAATGGATTCGGAGCAAAGCGAATCCGACGATTGCAGTATTCAAGATGCCCAAGTACTTAATGATATCTTAACGTACGACATGAGTAAGTAATTCTAATAGATTAAATGCCAGCTTTAAAAAGTTATTTAAGCTATTATGAAAAAAAAACTTTTATTTTTTTATTACAGCTGAAAAAAATGTATTAAGACCACTTAATCAAAACAAATTGCCTAATTATTGCCGCGAACGGATCAATAAAGCCTGTATAAATAATGTTTCACCTTTAGTTCCTAAAGGCACTCCTTCATTACAGTATCCTATAATAAAGTGCACATCACATTTTAAACGTAGTTACATTGATTTAGATGATGAGAGAACGTCAGTTATTACAGACGTGGAAGGTAATGATTTATTGTTTCAACTTTTTAAATAACGAATTAAATTTTTTTTATTACAATTAAAATGTAAATTTTAGATGAAGAAACGGGTGGTTATGCAAGTTATCAATGTGTGCTTCCTATGCAAGTCCATGGAGCAGATTATGTACAAATGGGAATGATCAGCAATGCTAAAGCTGAAAAACTTGTATGTTTTAAAATAATAAGAAAATAATTGTAATAATTAACATTAATTAACAAAGACCAAAATACATTTCAGAACGTTCCATGCGTTTCAATACATCAGATGAGCTTTGACATTGAAACATTTTCTCACCATATTGCAGATTGGCAGTGTAAATTATTTAAAAAAAAATATTGGCATTGTAGTGATTATGATATAGAGATAATTGACATCTGTGCTCTTAGTGGAGACATTATTCTTTTACTTATTATGAAAGTTCAAACAAGTGAACAGTGTGGTCAAGGGCAAAGGTTTACCATTAATTATAATAAATATTACAATTATCAAATATTTACAAACGTCTTATAATTATTATGGTACTTTTTAGCAACGAGGATAGAAAACAATATATTGCTGGATGCAAATTTACATGGAATATTGATTCCAATCAGTACAGAATAACTGATATTTTGAAAATGAAAGAAGTAAGACCAGATTCTGCAAGATCTGATAAATCACATTTTGGATCTTCCATTATTCCTTGGAATCCTACAAAACTAATAGCACCACAGATGAGGCAAAAAATTCAACAGCCTTATGCTCATCATATTCGCTATCTGTCCAACGAATTAACTTTAGCAGGTTTGTAATTGGTACTTTTGATTCAACATATTTTATAAATAAATTTATCATAAATTCAATATTCAATTTTTAATAAAATAATTTTCAGATGAGTCCATTACAAGATTAAAGGATTTTGATAATCTTGTGGAATTTTATATTTCGCCAATGCCTAATTCTTTATAAATTAATGCAATAGAATTAATAATTTATTCATTAAAAGATAACTTTATTGTACTTTTAATGTTGATATTTTTTGTAAATTTTCGAAAGAATATTTGTACATTTTAATATACATTAAGGACTGATCTCATAGATCAAATGTGACTGTTACATATATAAAAAAGTAGGTGAAAAATTTTATTTCTATTTTTAGCTTACTATTAATTAAATTATACATAACATTTGTGAATATATAAATGATAACAATGTCAGACAAGTAATGTTCTATGATTAACATTCGATTGTCTTTTTATTTTATTACTATATTTATATATTAATATTAATTGTAAAAAAATTGATGAATTTGGTCCCAGAAAAAAATGTGTGTGCAAAAATGTATATTGTAATGATAATTTCCTTTGGTATCTAAATTCTTTTTATCAAATAATCCATTGCAAAATTTAGATATCTAGTTAATACAATTATCACAGCGAAGTATATTGTTACATACAACTTTTGTAAAGCAATAGTTTTAGTGATTTACATTTTATATTTAAAAGTACAGAATGTAGAAGTAAGAATAAGTGTTTTTAATAAATATTTTACTTTGAATAAATAATTTTCTTTAGCGTTTTTAAAAATTTTGCATTTGGTTAATTATTAATATTTTAACTAAAACCAACAAAACACTCATCAACAATCAGATATCAAAATATAAGTTTTTCTTTAGACATTGCACAGAAAAAAACTTTTAACAATTATTTAAACAAATACTTTAGATGGTGGACCTAATGGAGTTGAATCCACTTCGGTGCTACCTACTTTAACTACAGATAACGTTTCTTCCCATGCATTTGTACATTGTTGATAATGTGCAATTTGCTGATCTGCCATAGCTATAAGAATATTTTTTAAATCTTTACGTTTTTCTATATTCCATCGCTCTAAATCGCTTCGTAAATTCTCATTTGCACATTCCAATCTGTCTTGTAAAACTTCAACCAACTTTGATATGCGAGGGATAGTCTGAGATAGTCTATCTAATTTTTCACTATTACTTTCAGTTTTCCAAAATGAATTATCCCAACGACCTGAATTTCCATTTTCTAAACCAGCAATCTGCAAATGATCAAAAATGTATTCTTATTCTCAATTTTTTTAATATTAGATTTTAACTTATTATATATAATCAAATTTAAAACAACATTATACCTGATCTCTTTCTGTTCTTCTTTTTGTTAGTTCTTCATTAGTCAATTCATATTCAATTTGCATTGAATCCCTACGATTGAGTGCATCTTTAACAGCTTCAATGTACGTAACATATTCTCTTTCGTCACTCACTGGGACATCTAAAAGCATTTGATGTGCTTTTGCATTTAATTCAACAGAACCAGCAATAGCCTGTAAAATTTTGGCAAGTTCTGGTTCAGATGTTGCCCAAACTGTGAATATAGGATGCAACTGATGCAATTCAGCTACATATTCTACATTATAAAATAATAATTAGCAAGACTCTAATAAGCATTTATAAAAAGAATATTAATAACAGATTCATGTTCACCTTGTCTTTCTTTCTGTATCCTACGACTGATTTTATCTATTGTAGTTAATTTTTCACTCAGTGCTGCACAGTAATCCTTAACTTGTTCAAATTCTAAATGTCTCTGTTTCAAGTTTCCAGTGCTTAAGCTTTGCAGCGAATCACTTACTTTGTTTTGTACATGGCCTCTATTTTTACAATGGACTACAAATTCCTAAAATAATAAATTAAAATTGTAAAAACCATTTACTTTTTTTGTTACAATTAAATTTCAAAACATGTTCAACATACAGCAGGTTTGGCAGTGAGAAATACTTGTAAATTTTTGTCACAACTAAGAATGGGATGATTAACCATTCTGTTTAGAAAAATGTGTAATAATTTCATTCTGGCTATAATAAATTCCTTGGAGTAACGATCAAGTTGAGCCAGTAGAGAATGTTTACCTGGCATTGGCTATAAAAAAAAAATAATAAAAGATCTCGTAAAATAATTTGATTAAATCATCAAACTTACAAGTAAGCTTAAAACTTACAGGTATAATATGTGCTGGATAGCTTTCAACCAATTTCTGCCTTAGCCATATAAAATCGTTGTATCGTCTGCGCACCACATATTCACCGTCTTCAAATTCAGGCCTTGTTGACTAAAAAAAAAAGCATGAAATAAAACACGTGACACAATTAAGAACATTATCTCATACAAACATCGTATAATATACAACTCTGCTAGTTAATATTTACTTTTGTCGTGATACGGAATGTAACGTAAGTTTCCAAGGTCTCAACATGTTTCTGTGGATTGTCAACTTTAACTTGAAGATCTCGTAAGTCGACGTTAGAGTCGCTAGTCTCCTGCTCCGGAAATGTTGAAAAGCTTTCAATAGAAGGCGATGCGACCTATTACACACATAAAACCCCATCACATCATTAACAAAGTCATCACTATACAATACCACACAATAACAACAACAAAAACAACATATTTGTACACAAACATTTCGGAGCACAATAACACAATATAAATAGGTTAAGCATACTTACCACAGACCCCTCAACCGAAGTACTACTATAACTAGAAGCAGCTCCATCAGGTCCCTTAACTTCACTCAAAGGAGGTGAATTAGCCTCAAGCACAGCAGGTTGTTGTTCTTCATCCCCAAGTATTCGTTTACCAGCCGTTTGCTCATCCGCATCGCTATCAGTGGGCGTCATCATGATGCCGTTGTCTTCGTCGTCGTCGTCGTCGTCGTCGTCGCGATATACGACGAGCAATCTGTTGCTACTGTTATTATTGTAAGTGCCGCGGCGCCGTTCACACTCCCTCGCGCTTCCTACCTGAGCACCTACCAGGAGTAACGCCAGTGTATTACTGAGATATATGCACGCGCCCTTCCCGCGCGTGCGAGACGTGTAAAAGTATAAGTATATATATACAAAGACGTAGTGTCTCGCTCGCTCGTCGTCGACCGATAGTCACCTTTCCTTCTGTCTCTGCGCTGCTCACCTTTCCGTGTGTTGTTACTTGTTGTGTGTCTAACGTTTATATATCTATATTACACTTACACACCTTATTCTCGCGCAAGATAGGTATTTACACACGTCTTCGCTCGCGGCTCGCTGACGCCTACTACTATACATATATTCGATAATAGTGACAATCGTAAACAATGAAGTTGTCGATATGTAGGTAGGTAAGTATGTGTGTAGGTGAACCGTATGTATGATAATGCAGCTATTGCAGCTGCACAACTGCACTCCAGTATTAAAAGTGGAGCATTTCTTTCTCCATCCTATACACTTTCTCTCTCTTTCTCTCTCACTTTCTTGCTTCTTTGATCCCTTCCCCGATTATTTTTGTTATATTTCTCTTTTGACTTCACCTCAAAACTTAACGAAAACACAGAAAATGTAATTGATATGTAAATTAAATGTCAAGCTGTCAAACACAAACAATAGATGTATTTTCACTATGACATTTTTAGTATAAATTTAATCATTCATTGATTCATTGATTAAAACAATATTCTTGAATTTTAAATAATATAAAGCTTTTTTTTTGAAAGCTTCGAATCGTTTGAACGAGCTTCCGTTTCGCGGTAAAAATTCAAAAACACAGACACTCGTCACAACAGTTTTATTCGTTTTTATTTATTTTAGAATAAATATTAAAATATTTATATAAGAAATAAATAAATATCTATTATATAAACTTGAAGAAAATATTACTACAAGCAAATTTTAATTTTACCCGCAAGCAATGTTCATACGCAAGATCATCACAAAATAAAAGAAAAACGTACAATTTATAACCAAATCAAGCAACAAGACTTGAAACAATTGAAAGCCGATATTAATTTTCTGTCATTAATTCTCAATTAATCGTGTGCCATATATAACCGAAAAAAATAACATTACAATAATTTATCCTCGCCGTGGAAACCGTATCTCCGGGATACCCAATGGTACTTGTCCCAATATTCTAATTATTGCGTTTAAAACAACAAGTTGATAATTATAAATAAAAATAAAAGCATAAAGCCAACGTTAAAAGTATGAGTGCTTGGAAATCAGGTGAAACATCTTTCGACGATTTTTTCGCCGATGCTGATGATGATGACGATGAGGTACTTATTATTCCACCGAATACTCCACCGACGTCTCATTATATTCAAGATGTTGATAGAATTAGGATGAATACCTCTCCAGACTTACTTGTACTTGAAAATGGAGATTTTGTTGATTATGGTGAGCTGATAAAATGTAATTTAATTTAATTTTTTCTTAAATTATTGTTTTTATATTTTTATTTGCGCATAACCAAAATTATACAGACATCCATTTAAAGATTTAAATCTTTAAACGTTTGTATTTTCTTTTATCCGGTTATCAGAGTGAAAATAACAAAACTTTTATTTTTTAAGTAAAAGCTACTAATAAAAATAACATTATAGAAATAAATTTTTTTTTTTTAATAAATTATAAAAATTTAGCATGAAAATATTTCAAGTACACCAGTAAGTGCAAAAGTATGTAGGTTGGTCGTACACATTTATAAAAGTGCGATATGAATTACTAGAGTCTAACTGCTTAGAGTTTGTAAGTAAGTTCTACGTTCTACCTGAAGAGTAGATGTGCAGAGCTCAACTGACATGCTAATCTTTGCTTTCCCGACCTCCACTTTAGCGTATATACTTACTTTATAACCTGCGGACTGTCTTTTAAAAAAAATCAATAATAGGTAGCTCTAAATTGCTCGCTATTCTTTAATCGCAGTTATACAGTTTGCTATGCAAATAAAATCGTTATTCTGTAATCATCGATTTTATAAATGCCATACCCTTGTTATCATAAATTATTAATTCAAAAATTTTTATTCAGGTTTTACTTCGTTTTAAAAAAAAAAAAAAAAAAATAAGTTATAAATTTCTTTTGTGCGCAAGTCAGATAATTTTTAGATTTATAATATACCTACGTGCAGTATGATATCTAAATTGCGAAATTATGCAAAAGATAAGATATAAGCAGTAAGATAAGTAATTTCTGTTTTTTTATCATTGTAATAAAAAAAATGTTTTATTTTTATTTGAAAAAAGAAAATAGTAAAAATATTTCATTTTTCATAGTAACAAATTTATAACTTATAAACCAACAAATCGCAAAATTAAAAAAATACAAATCATTAAAATTTACATTACAGATGAAGTAAAACAGTAAAAAATATCACTTATTCATACCAAAAAAAAGAAAAAAAGAAAAAACCCCGCGTTAATATGGCGCAAAAACTTTTAAAATACAAGTCTTTACTCTGTAAGCCGGAGTAACTCTAGCGATGATGCCGTAGCCAAGGAGACGACAGAGCGCACCACGCAGCAGTAGATACTTAACTTACTCCTCAGTAAAGTATTGCAAGTTTGCGGCATACGGTATATAAGTAGTGGTGGTGGTGAGAAACGAAGTGGTGTGCCGGACGTAATGGGCGCGACGGGGGTGCACAGTAGTAATAGTAGATGCACAGCATATTATAAGAAAAGATAATTGCCATGTAAAAATAAAGAGAGCAAGCAGAGAGAAACAGCAAAAAAAAAAAGAAAGTGAAAAAAAGTCGAGTGTAGAACATAGAAAACGAAAGAGAGAAGGAATTGGTGATGGTTTTTCAAGAGGATGGGCATATAAAGAAACTATGCAATCCGGAGCATAAGTATATCCCGATACACTTTATTAAGTTGTAGAACGAAAAAAATAAAAAAAGGAGAGTAATAAGAATAAGTGCAGCGACAGCAGCAGTATTGTATATAGAGGCACGATTATATTATATTGTACGCGCGCGCGCACCCCAGCGTCCTCGTTTCCCGGGTGACGCAGGCTTTACAGAGAGTAAGGGAGAGTATATACAACGCGCGACAACACGACGACGCTGCTGCTGCAGCCGGTGCTCATCAGGATCCTGTATTGCTGCTGCTACTAACTGCAGGTGCAGTGGTGGTGTGTCTGATTATATTGTACATATCAACCCCTTATTGCCAGTTGGCAATTTATGAAATCAGGTGAGATTGCAATACCCTGGTTGTATATACCTATACCTATATGCATATATGCAGCAATTCAGACAAACGACATAATATCCACTTGCTTTCTTATTAGTATATCATATAAATATGTATGCACCCTTATTGCTTATAGTACGAAATAGTTTTTTTTTTTATTGAATAGAGATTCTATTTGCAGCTCTTGAAACTTTTTCTTCTACTTTAGTTTACATCTTTTTTTTCCCTCTTTGACTCCGGTTTCTTAACATGCCTGCGTCTACTTATTGTTCTGCAGTGCATGCATACATGCAAACACATGTGTAGGTATCTACAACTGTATATTACATACTCGCGTATTGCACCGCATATATGCGTTCGTTATAAGAGAACAGCTGCTCTTGATTTTTATATATTCTTTTTCGCTTATAATCGTACTTAATTATCCCTTTTTTTACCATCTATATTATTTCTTCTTAGCTTTAATTGCGTTTATTTAATTTTAATTTTATTTTTTTCTTCTTCATTGGTACAATTGATGGATTGATTAAAGTCAATTATTATAAGAAGAATGAAGAAGAAATACGTAACTGCTTTTTTCTTTTTATTTTTAGTTATTATAAATCAGTATTATTTTTTTTATAAGTTATATTTTAAATTATTTATATGAAAATTTTCGAGGATTAAGTAGTTGATATGAAATATAATTTTTTTTGTTGATAAATTTTTGTAATTTGAAATGGTATAATTTACATAATAATGTAGTGCAGTTATTATACCTACTTAATATTAATAAATATAGTCCAAAATTTACACGCGAATTTTAAATTTAAATAAATTTAATAAATTTGAACGTCATTTAAATACTTGCTTATATCGAATTAAATAAAATAAATTGCGTTAATAATTTTAACCGACAAATAAATTTAACGTTCACATTAAAAAACTCAATATACGCATCAACTAAATCAGCTTTTGTAAAAAAGAATTAGAAATCAAACTTGAAAGAAATCACATCACTTGTATGATCCCGAACTTTATTAAACTGCTCATCTATATACACAAATAACCATATGCTTAATAGAAACAAAGAGACTGCTCGTCTTTACAGATATCAGCAGTATAACGAATAGAAGCATATTAAGCTTCGACAATGCAATTCAACGGAATACACACGTATACGTATATAGACATTAAATTAAAAACTATCTGCAATCTATAGCCGAACTGTATATAACTATAAGCGTTAAGCATCGCAAGTACCATATAGCCAAAAAAAAAAGAAGAAGGAAGCCACACCGAGATATTTCCAATTAAAGTGGGCTTATCAATAATCGCGTCAATGTAATCAGCCACGCGTAAATATACTATAGGCTCCATCCTCCTATATATCTCTTATTCTCCCTTTTACTTCAGACCTTCATCCTTATTTTTACTCCTATACATATACTGCCGTGTTATATATTCTCCTTTGTACATAAAGGTACTTGCTGGTAAATATAATAATGTACGTATTGGCCATATTCTCCCCTTTTTATATACAAGGGAATTATATGTACTTCCAATATATGTACCTACGACGACAATGACAAAATATCGCGCTGTACTGAATATCGTGAAAAGAAATATTCACTGCAAGTGGTGTAGAGTCGTTCTCGTTGTCGTTGTCGAATAAAAGACGAAAAATTATATTCGAGGGTTCTTATATTGTCCGAGCTAAAGAATTCGAATATACCATATGTATTATTACGGGAGCACCATTTTAATTGACGTGTATTACACACATAAAGAATTTCGATATATGCTTAAGTTTATTTGTTTTTTGTTTTACTAATATGGAACCATTTTTTAAAAATATTTATTTTAATTTAAATTATATATAAAGGTTTTAGATACATTATAAAAAAAATAAAAACCGAAACGTTTAATAAATTATTTATTAAATTATTTACTAAAATGTATGTACAGATCGACATACAAAAATTAAAAAAAAAACAAAAAAAGAAAAAGGAAAAAAAATTAACGTCTCTCATTATCATAGTCCAATTTTCAAAACCTCCCCTTTGAGAGAGAAAAAAAAAGGTACCAAATATATAAGAGCGCGTCATTTGCAAAGCAGCAGCTTGGCTCCGAAAATATACAAAACGACATATACACGTGGGTTGATACTTAGTTAGGGTAGTACAGAGAGAAGGAGACCATATCAGAAAAGTACCGGTATATATAGGTATATATATATATATATATTAAAGAGAGGGATCGAGAGAAACGTTGGGAGGAACCCCGTAATATGTATAAGCATACACACGTATCCTATATAGTTCTATAAGGGAGGGTTGCACTATTATTTCCGCATGTAGCTAGTACCTATATAGGTAGGATATCAGCCAAGCGTGACTATACTGCGGGTGGCTCGCCAGGTGCGCGCCTCTATATATTCGGCCAACGGCCTCTACATATGTGCATGTGGGTAGTATAAATGGGGCCTTCGGACTTTTAGTTCGTTCGTTCGTTTTTTTTCCTTTTCGCGGGAAACTCGCTTGCACTGCGGACTGGTCCCAAAGTTTATTATGTCAGTCTTGAGTTTGCTAGCGAGTTGTTTATAGAACGCGTTTTGGCATTTTTTTCTTTTTTTTTTAATTAATCGTAATCTAACGCGGTTTTTTCGCTTGGATTTTGGTTTTAATTTTTGGTGAGCAAATTTTATTTGGTCAGTAAAGTAAATTTGCTGTTTTTTAAAGTTGTTTTACACTTTTTTTGGTCATTATTATTTGTGTTTTATACAATTAGATACTAGACAGTGCGACAAAGGATTATTGTAAGTGTAGAGTGAAAACTAGTGATAAAATCCGTTTAACGTCAGACTGTAAAGGATATTCTTGTTTTGTTCTGATTATCTGAAATCTGAAGAATAATTCTTACTTTCTACTTATTTGTTGTGTTTGTGAGACAAAACTTGTTCGTTTTGTTTAATTAATCATTTATTACACTAAATATAATTTTACGTACTAAGATTTTTAATTACAATATTGATAGGGGAGACCGGGGCGAGATTGCAACGGGGCGAGATTGTAATTTTGAAATTATTTTTGACAGGATCAATGGAATTGGATGAAACTTGGGGGTCTTG
>JAPYZE010001282.1:0-30053 GCA_030522805.1 Leptomastidea abnormis | reverse complement strand
TCGACGTATCTGTTTTTTTTCGTTAAAATCCTGTATCTGCTTTTTTTCCATGAAAAATTTACTATGTGCTCCTATTCTTTTCACCCGTCGATATATATATATATATATACTTTTAGCTGGTATATACTTACATATACTCTATATGCCATTAGCAGAAATAAGAAGCGAATAAGAGAATAAGATTCATGGACTCTCTTTTGCGAGTTTCTGAGGCCTCTCACTTTTTCGCGTAATCCGCGGTGTGTCGCGCGTGGAGTAACATCCCGGATTTACGCTAAAATGAAAAACGGAGTAGAGAGTCGTTTTCTTAATTTTTTTTATTTTTTATTTTTATTTTTTTTATTATTGTGTTGGGGTTATTTTTAATTTGATTTTCTAGCGTAACGAGTAAGTTAATTCTGGTTGAAAAGAAAAAAGTTTGTGTGATGTTAGTGTCTGTGTGTTCATTATTGGTAGCTTTTTTGGTAGATTTTTTAGATTAGATATATTCAATTTTATAGAGTTTTTATTAATCTGATAATTGAATTTTTGTAAATGTAAATTATTGTTTATTTTAGATGATTGAATATACTTATAAATATATCTATGTGTATAAAAAATTTTTTAATAGAATATAACAATTTTTAACAATTAAAGAATAACTTTTATTTTTTTTTGAACTACGATTTAATTAATTACTTTAAAAATTGATACTTATAGAGTATGTGAAAAAAAAAAAATGATTACAATACATCGAACTACTAAAGTACCAATGAGTAAAAAAAAAAAGGTAGCAGACAATTATAATCATCATCAAATTGAATTTAAGACTTGAGGTTAAAAAAGAAATAAAGTCGCAAAAAAAGAAAAAAAATTTAGCACGCGCAAATTATATCGAATTGTAGATATACTTTAAATAAAAAAAAAAAAAAGAGGCAAAAATAAAAAGAAAAGAAAGAGGATTTGAATTTGGTTTTTTTTTTTTTTTTTTGGAGTTCCATCGTATAAGGTAGCGCACCTTGAGATTTGAAAATGAAGAAGGATGTTTTTTTTTTTAATATAGGATATTAAGATTCCGTTTGATTTTTATCTAATTTATATAAGAATAAAGATATAAATTAAGCATAATAGATTAAATTATAAACTTTAATAACAATTAAAAAAATAATATTTTTAAATTATGCACTTTTTAAACCTTTTCTTTTTTTTTATAACTTAAAAGTTCAATTACCTTCAAAGTAAACAACGAATTTAAAATCTAATCAAGATATGCAACGATGAAAACAAAAAAAATAATTCTCATCCAATTTTAAAAATGTAATACGATCATACACAAGTCATTTTATCAGAACAGAAAAATCCAAAACATTATTAACAAACAAAATATATGCATATATAGGTATATAAATATATAATCTTGGAAACTCCCGAAGGTCTCCCTTTGGAAACTTTATATCATCTTTCACACACATAAAAAAAAAAGGAAGGGGTATATAAGGAAGTTTCTCACAACAGTTATACACACACACACACACACACACACACACACACACACACACACATACACATAATCTCTAACGTTTTTGCACGTATATATAAGTATTTTTCGCGGCCACCAAGTGTCATCTCAGCCTTGAGTACATACAACAATCCTCACATGTATAAATGCAAAGATCAAGAGAAAAATGACATTGAACTCGACTGGGCAGCGATTAACTCTCTCTCTCTCTCTGTACTGTATTTTACTGCATGAATCATCATCTGCGATTGTTTGTATCTTCTGCGCGTGTACTTTCTTTCTCCCGCTATTATATATATATATACGTGTATGATACCGCGATTTTTTATTTCCTTATAATATAGGTGTATGTACTTTAAGTATTGCTATCTTTTATCTATTGATGATCGGATGGGGACTATGACCTAAGATAATTAAAAATAAAGGTATGCGAATGAGTGTTGTTTGACTAGTTTATGAATTATTTTGTATTATTATTATTATATGTATAGTGTAATTATTTAGAATTTTTCGTTTAATTTGATTTGAAAAAAATTATAAATTAAGATTTTTAAATAGGAAATTAGAATATAAAAATAGAACGTATCTTGCGTATATATAAGTATATATGAGAAAGTTTATAAGACGTAATATACATAAGCTTCGAACATTTTTATGTCACACATATTTCTGGAAATTTTTTTAATAAATTTATCAGTCTTAGTTGATACGACGAATCGCCATAAACATGCACACATATATGTATTATATGCCCGATAAAAATTTCTCAGTCATCATCGCTTCTTAATCATTATCTTCTTGAAATAATATTTAATTTTTCTTTTTTTTGCCTCTCTTTCTACTCTATTTTTTTTTTTTTTTTTATTTTTTAAGTTGTTACGGTTATTTTTGTGGATTTAAAAAAATTATTCCTTTTTGAGAAATTTATCGTTGTTTTCAATTGTATAAGCTTAAAAATATATTTCTAAAACTTCTAGAACCTTGTAAAACAAAAAAAAAAATGACAATTAAGTGAACATCAATAATTTGGTACTTTATTATATGATAATTTTGATATTTTTCTAAGTAAAAACGATAAAATTAAAAAAAATTAGATAATTGTTAAATGCGACAATAAATAGATAAATATAAGTGAACAATTATGATCGTTAAAAAAAATTTGTTACGATGAACAGTTAACTTATCGAATCTGTTATACGATGACGACAACGACAACGACGACGATGACGACCTCAGCGACCCTTATTTAAGAAAATTCTTGATAAGACTTGCGCTGAATTTAAGAATTTACCCTGAAATTGGATTGTTGAAGCCATATGGATGATATAATATTTAAAATAAAAGTTGATTTGGTTTTAAAATTGAAAAAAAATGTTTAAACTTCCATTCGATTTTTTTTTAAAGATACGTTTAATCATAATCATCTGCGATTTTAGTCTGATACATTAATGTTATACTTAACTTTATTGCTTATTATGATTATCTTTTGCTAATAAATTTCCATTGAAAAAAAAAATTTAAATAAACAAATCAGATATATATTTTTATTTGAACAAAAATTCCATTGATGACTACTGTATATCACTCAGTCTCGATTAAACAAGGTATGGAAATATTCCTTTGAAAAAAAAAATTTTTGTTGAACGTTTATACTTATGAAATTAATCAAATTGATAAGTTAAAAGTGTGTGTTGTTTTAAATTTGATAACTATTATTTATGTTAATTAGGATAAATGTATCATCATATACCAACATATGAATGAGAATAATTTTTTTTTTTACAAAAATTTCAAAGTTTTCATCTAATTTATTTGTTTTTTTTTTGTCAGATTACAAAAATATCTACGGATAAAAATAAAATTCGGTCACGGATATATTATTATAATACTAAGATAATAAAATTGATCAAAGCTTTGATATAATATCTGTAATGAAAAAATAAAATATATTTTACAAAAATTTAATACCAAAAAAATAAAAAAAAAACGTCATTTACCCTTCTTACACGAGCTATTTAAAAACACTTACAAGGTCTATTCTACTACAATTAACCTGTAGCCGATTTAAAAGTTAAAAAACCACGTTATCGATTCAAACTATACTTACTACTAAAGTGCTGGAGAGCAATGGGTGGCGAGATTGATTCGTCAATTAATAAAATCATACCAACACCTCCCAGGGCTGGATGTTATGTTATTTTCATGCATGTCATCGACAACTGCATTTGGCGTCACTATATTTGATTGAGGCGTTCTGTAAGTGTTATTGTTATGTATATATGTATATCTGGACGACGACAGATTGAACAACAACGGTTCTATACTGACAAAGACTTTTTGAAGCAAACATGTTTTCCAGGCATTGAGGAAGTTAAATACAAGCAATGATTTTATTTTTTATTTTTTTGAGATTATTGTGTTCTTTGATGCTTATTTGCGTAATAAAAGAGAGTACGTTAGAATTTTTATTTGTTATGTAGAGAAGAAAATATTTTTAAGATTTATGTGGTTGAGAAATTTTTTTTAGGAATGTATGTTTGGATTAGAGCAAAAGAAATTAATTTTGATTGTTTTTTTTTTTTTTTTTAATATGTAATCTTAAATTGAGTTTAATTATTTTGAGGATGTTTCAATGTTTGAAAGGGTATAATGATGGGAACCTTATTGATTTATTAAAATAATTTGGTCAGATTCACTTATTTTTAATAACTCAATTAATTCTATATCTAAATTTTTATATTAATTTTAAAATGATATTGTTTAATTATATTTTTGGAAATGTAAATTTTAGATAAAATTTTATCAGACCTTGCTAACAATAATCCAAAATAAAATTTTATCAAAAAAAAATGGTATAAATAATGAAAAAATATGTATTGATATATTTTTTACATTTTTAAAATTTGTTAACGAATAATACACACTTATTATTGATAATAAATTTAGATAGAAATAAAGAGAATAATAAAAAAAAGTTAATTAGTTACATGAGACGAATGCTGCATCCTGTATAAGACACCAGTATTAATAAAAAAAAATAACGAAAAATATCTGCGACCCTCTGACCTTTTATAATCTTATCATGTGTTAATTATGACATTTGAAATCGTTATAAATTTATTTGAGGAATAATTTTTAATAATGGTACTAAAATGTTAATTTTTACATTTTCTGATTCATAAAATAATAAAGACACCGGATTGGTATTAATATTAGTAATGCCATCTTTTATTTCATAGCTTAATATACTTGTTGAAAAATATAGTTATCATTTGCGTAAAATTAAAAATTAAAATTTATGTTAACGGTGTAATTACTCTTATTATTGGAGTTTATATCAATGTTTTTCACAAATTATTTATAAATTTTTTAACTTTAAATAAAATTTATGATGACCGACTACTATCAAGAAGGAGTCCGATTATACCGATGAAGTCATGAGCCAGTAATGATCAAATGATGAAATGTTCATAATTATTTTTCTACTGATAAAATTAATTAAAAATTTTAGAAGAATATAAAGTTCTGATATTTTAGATAATTTTAAAAGTTACTGACAGTTTATACTTATTTCTTTTATTTTGTATTGGATACTGTACATACCTAATGAGTAATAATTTTCAAAAAACAAAATTTTATCAAAAAAAAATTTTTTTTTTTAATAAAAAAGTAAAACAAAAGGAAATTATAAATATGAAAAAAATTATACAAAATAAAAAAAAAATTTAATGCTATAAATAATATATATACATGTTATTACGATGATACAAATTTTAAATTATAGATAATTTTCAGAAAGTGATAATTGCAATTATTAATTATTAAAACAGTAAAATTACCAACAATTGACAAAAAAAAATTTATTTTAAAGACATTCTCAAATTTTTTTATTTGGATACAGGTAAAAGCTTACATAAAAAACAATGTTTTGAAACAATATATTGAGCACGAGAAATTATATATCATTACATACTTTTATATTTAAAATATTTTTATAGGAATACGACTTAAAATTGTGCCTACAGAGTCATATTTTCATAAATACGTGAATTGACGACAAAAAACAAAGAATCAGATGTAGGAATCTGTGCCGGTATAAGGTTATATTAAATATTTCATTCCCTGGCTTGATATTATTCGTATTTTCTTATTAAAGCCTTTTTTGGCACTTATAAGTGTATTTCAGGCTATAAAGACTTGGAAGAAATTCAGAACGGTAGATTCTGTGAATCGAACCCACGATTTGTGAATTACGAAGCCCACAGCTCTACCGACTGATTTACATTAGAATCTGTCTCAAGACTTTATTTTCTCAATTAGACTATATTCATATACACTTAAATTGGTTGTTCGATAATCTTGTAATGTTAAAAAAAAAAAAATTTAAAAGCTTTATGTGTTGGACATCAAATTTATTACATATCTAAACTATTATTATTAATTTTTATTATTGGAAATATTCATAATCGATAATCTTAAAATATTTAAAATAATAACTTATAATCAAACCAATTTATGTAATAATTACCTAATTTTCTAAATTAAACGCTTATTCATACTATATATAATTCCACAACTGAACAACTTATATTCTTTTTATTATTTTAAAAAAACACTTGTCATAAACAACACAACCAACACAACAACAATCAAAACTGTCATATCCTATAATTATAGTTGGCAAACCTGACACACATTAATACCTATACAGTATACACGCTTATTATTTTAGCGTCAGGGCCGGCAATATTAAGCAAAAAGCATCATGTCTGCTTATTTCAAGTATATAAGTAAGGCGCTGTAATCGCTCGGCCCGCCATATTTACACGCGCATGTAGAGGCCGAGTCAAGAGCATCTCAGCGGCATCGTCGGCAGAAAATCAGGAGCAAAGAGAGTCGGTCTACATAATATACTACAGTGAAATAGTAAACACATCATCATCAGGAAGATCAAAGGAAGTTCAATACCTGCAGCAGCAGCAGCACCAGGTCATCTTTAAGTCTCCGTCGCAAAAACCCGGCGCCAGTCATGTGAGTAACATATCCACTAAAATCCTCCTATACTCTTTACCACGACACAACACCGCCTCTTTATACAATACCTATGTCGACATTCCGGCAGCCGGTATTAACCCAACTTTTTTTTTATATTTATGATTTTTGATAAAAAAACAGGGCACGCAGCCGGAAGGACAGTAGTGGTAAAAGCGACTCCGAGACCAGCGACAAGGATGGTAAACGCACCAGAGAACGTAAGAAACGTTCGGCTTCATCGTCCAGTAGTGGCAGCAGGTGAGAGAAAAAAATATAAAGCATTACATACACAACGACTCAACTCTGGTTATCGACGCATGGAAGTAGAGAGAGAGAGAGACGCTTGAATACAGAGAGTTGTTTTTGTAGATTAAAATGATCATCTCCAATGTAAACAAACTGATTGGTAATTTTGACTGAAATATTGTTTCAGCTCATCGGACAGCAGTTCAGGATCGTCGAGTTCCAGTAGCAGTGGTAGTTCGAGGTCCAGCTCATCATCGAGCTCGTCGTCAAGCAGTTCCGGCAGTTCGTCGGGGAGCTCACGCGGCGATCGTGGCGCTCGCAAGCACAGCCGTACTAAGAGTCCGGAGGCACGACGTAATGTATCCAAGGAAAAGGAGCGGGAACGTGATAAGGAGCGTGAACGTGAACGTGATAGGGAACGTGAGCGTGAACGAGAGCGTGAACGTGAAAAAGAACGTGAGCGCGAGAGAGATAGGGAAAGGGATAGGGAGAGAGAGCGTGAAAAGGATAGGGAAAGAGAGAGGGATAGGGAAAGGGATAGGGAGAGAGAACGTGAAAGGGAGAGAGAAAGGGAAAAGAAGAGGACTAATTCGGTATCGGAGAAGCCTAAACCTAAGCCACGATCTAGGTGAGTTTCATGTTCTATTGATTGTTTGATATTGTGCGTATGATGTTGACGAGAGATTGTTTGGTTTGATAAGCTGATTAAGCTTTTTTTATTTTGCTTTATTTTAATATAATCTTTTTCAAATTCATTATACATTACTTTATAACGTAGGTCCTTTAGATGTTGATATATTTTATTGCAAATTAATTTTATAAAACTAATCATAACTATTCTTTCATTTCAGAACTCCTTCTCCACGCAGGAAACGTAAGGAAAGATCTCCACCAAGACCAACAAAAATTCACATTGGTCACTTGACACGTAATGTAACAAAAGATCACATTGTAGAGATCTTTTCAACTTATGGAAGCATCAAAATGGTTGATTTTCCTATTGACAAAATGCATCCTACTCACACAAGAGGATTTGCATATGTTGAATTTGAAACAGCAGATGAGGCAGAAAATGCTATGAAACATATGGATGGTGGTAAGTTTCTTATTACAATTAGATTCTTTATAATAAAAAATAATTTTTATTTTAATATAAACATTATTTTTTTTTAAATTAGACTAGGTGTTACAAATAGCTAATAACTTGAAATTTTTCAGGACAAATTGATGGACAAGAGATCACAGCTGCTCCAGTGCTTCTGCCAAAAATACAAAACAGACCTCCTATTCGTCGTATGTCTCCGGTAAACCGAGGCCGAGGTCCACCACCGGGCAATCGCGGTGGCTGGGGTGTTGGTGCGGGTGGCGGTGGTAATCGTAATTCGCCACCACGATACCGTCGTCGTTCACCTATCAATCGTCGTGGACGCAGTCCGCCTAGACCTCCACGACGCCGACCTAGGTCACGTTCCAGGTCGCCGATGAACAATCGCAGGGATCGACACCGTCGTTATAGCCGCTCTAGTTCTAGCAGCTCGCGATAACGACGTTCTAATCTAATCGACAACAAACAGCGTAACGTCTGTCTATCCAGGCCGTGAGTCGAGTACCTTAATTCTGCGTAAGTTGAGCGAATTTAAGAAAAAGAGAGATAGAGAGAAAGATAAAGAAAGAAAGAAAGAGTGTATACTTTCGTTGGTTTGCTCCACAATGCTGTTTGGCTTTGTGACGTGCTTTTTGTAGATTTAAAAGTGACTAGCAGTGAGTCTGGTTTGAATGTCTGACGATATTTTAATGCCTTTTTAGGTGAATTTCTTACATTTAACATTTGTAATAATGTAAAGGTTTAAAACGTATGTATTTTAATAATGAACCGATAAATCAAAGTTTTTTATAAGACATTATGTCATGTTTAACCATTAAACTTCCTTTCATTTAAAAAGTTAGATTTCTTTCAGATAATAACTTGTATATACATATACTGTTAGTCATTTTTATAATTTAAGGTGCGTATAAGGAGCTTATATTAAATAAGCAAATGGTATTTTGAACTAACGAAATTTGTTTACATCCATAATCAATCGAGTTGAGTAGATCGTGTGTGGATGAATGTACAGATTCTATTTTAGAGAATCTTTTTATTGGAACACAGTCATATTACTATTGTTTTGAAAAGACACGAATTTGAAAATGTGTACACCTAGATTCACAAAAAGAAGTTCACGCATCTTATTCTATAACACAAATATTAAGTGTGTTATTTTAGAGATCAAAGAAATATTTCACGACCTTAGTGTAGTGTGATTGTTTGAGGGAAATCAATTTTTACTTACAAATATCACTGGTGTTTTTTTTTAAAGTATGTTTGAAAAAGCATAATATCGTAATTAATTTATAAATAAACAAAAGATTACTTTCCTTTATTAGCAAACGAATTAGTTTGTGTATATTTTCTTTAGACTTTTTCAAATACTAAGAAACATCTCTAATTTTATTGAATCAACAAAAGTATGACATAAAGTATGTATTGTGTGAAAAAAAAGGTGAAAAATTGTAATTTTTGTTAGATTAATGAAAAATGAACTTATAAGTAAATAAATTAAGTATCTAAAACTTTGTTTTATTATTAATTTTTTTATATGCACCCATAAATCAATACCTATAATTCATAATTATATTTAAAAAAATAGCATAAGTAAAGATAAAATAATATACTCTTTTCTAAAAAATATTATAAAATAAAATTAACAACATTAAACGTCTTTTATACTTTAGATGCTAAAAAATGTAAGTTCAATATCACTGAATTTATATAAAAGAATTTTTAGTAAACATGATTGTATTCCAGGATTTATTACAGCCAATGACAAGTAAGGGAAATGGATTTTAAAAATTAGTACTTATAATAATATATTAATATTCCATTATTTTATATTTAAGAAGCTATATTTATTTTACTAAAAGCATTTTTCTATTAATAAAAATAAAAACAATTGACGAAAGTTTGTATTTCTAACTACTATTTGTAATAAAGATTTTGTTCATTTTTGCAATTGACAATTCATCCTTTTTGTCTTACATTGAAATCTTAATGATTATAATGTATCAATTCAAGCAAAAAAAAAAGAAAATCACAAAATTATGTATGATTATAAATTTTTATTTAAACATAACTAAACATAAAGCTGCCATATCACTTATATCACATAAAGAATATCAAAAAAGATAAACTTTACATGCCATACTATATATCGCGTTGATGAATAACATTAACTTTTACTTCGAAAATATTTTTACTGGTTCATGTAAAATTATCTACCATATATTTACAATTGTTATTAACTACTTATAATTAAAAATTAAATTACACTTTTTTGCCAAAGTTCATTATTACAAAAAAGAGTCGTCTGTACAATAAAATTCAGTCTAAGTTTACTACTTTCTTTACCTAATGGATCCTTTATATTTGGTTTGAAATTAATGATTCGAAAATAATGTACATATATATATTTATGTATATATATAGTTTAACTACTTAGAAAATAATGTACATATATATAGTAACTAGTTCACTCACATTCTTTACTTTTTCCAAATATTTTTGCAATAAATTAATTTTTTTTTAATTGTTACAATACCTGTTTGTAAATGCGACAATACTTCGGTTCTCTTCTTGTATTTATATTTTTGACAATTTTTTTTTTCATTCTTATCTTATTTTTAAGAACACAAGAAAATTTCATTCATGCCACGAAGCCATTTCAAATAACCCAATGCAATATTAATATGAATAAAACCATTTATAAAGTCTTCACGACGTACTGCCACATGTTGCACATCAAAAACGCAGCTTTAGTTAAATATATATAATGTTATCAGTAAATAAATCACTTTATGCTGATCGCAATATAAAACAGTCTATCAACACGCAAAAATACGTATTAAATTTAAAAAATCAAAGAGAAAAAATTAATTAGCACCCTTTTCAAAAATTTCTTGAATTCGATCGAAAATTCATCACGATTAATTCTTTCTTACGCAGCACTATATAGAGAGTAGATTAAAAAAATATCAATACTCGATAAAAGAATTGCGTTTTATATTATTTTTAATCGAATTCAAGTTTCATTTAAAAGAACAGGCTGTTTCACGCAACAGTAAAGAAGAAAAGAAAAATCAAATAAAATAAAAATCTTAAATCGCAGTACATCGACTTGTCGTTTAATTAACGCACGTTACGTAAATTTTCATTCCTTTTACGAACGCGACTTGTGCTTCGCGTTACTGCCAAACAAAAAAATCAAAGTAAGAAGGAACACTTCTCGCGCAATTATATCTTCCACGCAGTCCCGGCAGAACAAATTAATATGCCTCTCCGTGTTCTTTCTTCATTTTCCATCACCAAACGACGGTTCGAACACGAATTGAGAGAAAAATATCAGTAGAAGAATAAAAACGAGGCAAAAAAAAATCACAGGGTTTCGAGATATCGATTCTCTCGCTTTCCCATTACACACATAATTTAAACTTCAGCGACACGATTAAAGTATAATAGTCCTTTTTTATGTACAAAATGAGCAGGCCGCTTATTTATTTAGTCTTCGTCGAGGTCGACGTCCTCGGGCAGCATCATCGCGACTGCGAGACGTCCTCCTTCTTGTGCAGATCCGCTGGCCCGTGTACCATCGACTCGATGGGCCTGACTTGGGGTCCAGGTGGCCCAGGCGGGGGCGCACCCTGGCCTTGTGGCACTGGTCCCGGTCCCGGGCCGGCTCGGTGATGCATATGCAAGTTGCTCAGTGGTCCAGGACTCGGATCCTTGGCTCTGAGGCCAGCTGCAACGGCCGAGGCCGCAGCTTGCGGGGGATAGCCTGCTGCGTAGAGCTTGGCGCGCTCCTCCTCCTCGGCTCGGTATGCCGCGGCTATGAGCGGATTGTAACGCAGCTGCTGCATCGGGTCATAGCGGTAAGGGTCGCGGAACGGATCCGTTGGCCAAGCGGGTGGCTGTCCACTGGCTTGAGCCGCAGCTGCTGCCGACGGAGGTGGCGGCGGAGCAAAGTGTTGCATTGGATGCGTGAGAGGCGGCAAACCCTGCATCGCTCGGGCCATCGAATGAGGCGGTGGAACACCATGCGGGTGCCGGCTCTGAGTTAGATACGCGTGCGGATGCGAATGGTGATACCTGTAAAATTTGAAAAAATGTTAGTATTGCCTTACGTGACATTCAAACTTTTATCAGAATAAAATGATTTAAACCAACCTTATCCATTTTTCAGTCTCAAGTAAGTTGTTTGGCAGGTCCATACGATCATTTCGTAATTCGAACTTTTCTCTAAAATGATACAACAAAAATTTTCAAGAATGTAAAAATAAAACATAAGACTTGATAGTGAAATAAAAAAAATAAGTTTAATAAAATAAAAATGTACCCTTGAATGTACCTGGGGTCTGGCAAGGCATTTGGCGGGGGTCCGGGAGGTTGCGGGGGTGGCGGTCCCCTCGAAAGCATCACAACATCATCATCCTTACTCCTAGGTTCTTCCTTAATCCTAACAAGAGTCGTTGCATCAAGCGGATTAGCACCATTACGCAGTGGCGATCTATCTCTAACAACGACATGTTGCTGTCTACTCTGCTGTTGTTGCTGCTGTTGGTGATGTTGTTGCTGCAAAAGAACTCTTTCACGTTCGAGTTCTCGCCTCTCCATTTCACGTCGTTCTCGTTCTCTCCTTTCGCGTTCTCTCTCAGCCGCCTCTTGTTGCTTTCGTTTTTCCTCTTTCTCGCGTTCTCTACGTTCCCGCTCTCGTTGCTCTTCGCGTTCACGCGCTTCTCGCTCTTTCCTCAGACGCTCGCGTTCTCTTTCCCGTTCACGTTCTCTTTCGCGTTCGCGCTCTCGTTCGCGTTCACGCTCCCGCTCGCGCTCACGTTCTTCCAATTCGGCAGCTCGCCTTGCATCGATGCTTGGTGGCTCCGGTTTTAAACTCCAGCCGACCGTTGTCGGTGGAAATGTGTTCGTTGCACGTTGTAATCTGATACAAACAAAATAAAAGATTAGATTAGATTCTTTTTATCGTCGTGTAAGTACTCGAGTATTTTAGATAAAAGTAAACCTACCCTCTCCAAGGATCATGAACCGAACTAATCCCAGTAAGAGGCATGTCTCTCGGGAATCCAGTGAGACCGGGAAATGTAGCTCCAGCGGTAAATGTCGGTGGGTACCTTCCGAATGGCGGTATGCCTGCTCCTGTAAAACAATAATCACATTTGTTACAGAATCATTCAAGCATTAATAAAATTATATCTAAAAATATTTAAAATTTTCAGTACCCAAGTGCGTGGAAGGTGCGGATAGGAAACCAACAGTGTGAGAGACCGGTGGACCAGGCGGATGTGTCGGCAATGCCGTAGAAAAGGGCGGCGGAAGTTGAGATGCACTCATGCCTAAAGCACTGGCTGGTCCCGATTGGAACAGATGACCAGGTGGTCGCAATAGTTCCGTTTTTGTGTTTACACCACCAGCTTTAGCTTCCGCTTGTTGCTTCTGCTGATGGTGATAGATTTCCCAGGCTATCCGGACGTGCATTGCGTTCCATTTACCAGTCTTCTGTAAATTCATATATGAGGATATATTAGTTATCTATGAAATAATGATACATATTTTATTTTAAATAGGTATAAGATAATGATTTAATACCGTTGGCGCATACGAGGCTACGTGGCTCGGAGATACGAAAGACGTTGATGGTGGCCCAAGGCCAGGATGCAAAAGCCCAGCACTAAAGCCTGAATAATTGCCGATATTGAGATTCCCTCGAAAAAATGGCGAGTCCACGCTACCCAGCTTTGGAATGTCCTTGAACTACAATTAAAAATCATTGTTTAAAATTTCAAATTAAATATTATAAAATAAAAAATTAAAAAAGAAAGTACTTACAATAGGCGGCGGAAATAGTGTCGAGGCCGTAGGTGGTGGTATTATAGGTGTTGTATGCTGATGAACGTGCATATGCTGGTGGTGATGCTGATGCGTCTCGGTCCTTAAATACGGCGATGGACCAAGACTATTGACCGATCGATCTTGCGAAGCTAGAAACCGATTATCCAGCTCGCGTCGTAACAGATCAGTTTGGCCTTGCGCGTGGCTCACACCTATTTTAGATTCTACATATTTAATATAGTAAGACTGCTCTTATCTGTTGGAGATGGATTCGATATGGTTTTATTCGTAAAAGTAAGTTTTAGTGCAATTAAATCACGTCTTTTCAAAATATGAATAAGTAAAGACCGAATTTAGTTTTAAATAAGAAAAAAACCAATACTTTTAACGAACTCAACGATATCCATCCATCTCCATGACTTTTTAGAAAATTTAGTAATCTCAAATTTCAACAACTTACTGCTCGTTTGGAACAACGACTCCGCAGAGAAAGGATTAGGATTCGAGGTAGGCGGTGGTGGTGGTAACGTTGACAGCGACGTATGTGGACTCGCACTCGAAACCGGTGGTGGTAGCGGTGCTGCAAACATGGGCGGTGGAAAACCATGTAATCCCATAGGTGGTACCGGTGGCGGAGTAGGCCGAGGTACCGAGGAAGCCGTCGCTGGTGATGGGCTACTACTGCAAGCACATAATTTAACATTGAAACAATGACGCCTCTCTATAACTTCAAGAATGTATAATTGGAATTGATAAATTATCACTCACCCAATCCACCCTTGAGATTTCGAATATACAGGTAGACTAGAATTAGCCGGTGATGATGTATTTGGCACGCTGACCGGTGTAATGCTACTACGGCTGAGACTGCTAACGTTACTGCTACGATCAACATTCATCGTTATTTGGACAATATGTTTTTTATGTTGCTTTAAAATAGAAAAAATAGATTTGAAAGTAACACTTTACCTATAGCTTTCTCGTTCCCTATTAGGACTATGTCCTCTTGGCGAATTATTATTATTTCTACTACCAGCCAAACTACTTGATACTATATCTCTGTGCGTTATTGTACTAGCAGTCGTTACGGTATTCGTAACCGTTGAAACGCAGCTTGTCGATGTAGCTACACCACTTAGTGATGTATTATTACTATTGCTCACGCTGTAATTATTCGGCACAGAGCTGCTTATCGTTGATTTACTCAAGTTTGTACATGGGGATGCTCTGCTACTTCGCTGTAAATCAAAAATTGGTAAGGTGTTAGTTAATTAGTTGAAAAAATATTAATATGATTTTTTTTTTATTCTAAGAAGTTTAATTATCTTATATCAACGAGATACCAGGCACGTGGTTTTATAAATTTGATTATTAATTAGTATTTGAAATTAATAATTTATATCTTGATTTTTAATTTAAAAAAAAAAAATCTGAATACATTTATTACTCAATTAGTACTAAGCGATTGACTATTAAAAAAAATATAAATTTTAAATACAATTCATATGAAATTTCAATTCAAGTAAAAAAAGTTCATGTTTCAATAATAAAACTACCAAAAAATTAAATAAAAAAAAATATAATAAAACATATATAAAAAGTTAAGACTTACGATATCGGTACGCGACGAAGCCGAATGCGAGGGCGAGGGCACAGCGGGTGGCAGGTACGGGCTATGATTCAGCGCCGTGTAGGGCGTGTATAGAGGCGGATAGGACGGTTGGGTTTGAGGATAAGCAGCCATAGGCAAAGGTGGCGGGTAACTCGTTGTTGCAGCTCCATTAGATGGTGCAGCTGGTGTTACGCCGAGACTCGCAACAGCGGGCGAGGTCGTATGCGAGGATGGTGGTACCAATGGTACATTCGTTGGTGGATGGAGTCCAGGTATCGATGCAGCTGCGTGTGCTGGTTGTGGCTGTTGAGGTGGATGCTGGATCGGTGGTTGTAGCTGTGGGATTTGTTGCTGCTGTTGCTGCTGTTGAGTAGCAAGTATTGGTCCCACAATTGGAGCTGCTTGACTCGATGGTTGAGCAGGTGAGTGTTGTTGCTGCTGCTGCTGTTGATGTTGAGATTGCGGGGGTGGTTGAGGCTGCGACGAGGTCTGACTTTGTATCGCTGCTGTTGCTGACGTGACTGCACCAGGCTGCTGAGACAGCGATATCGGCTGCAGCGATTGCGAGTGCACCGAGTGTGGATGCTGAGGCGAGGGCTGTTGTGGCAATTGGCCGGTAAGCACTGCGGATGGCTGAGGCTGTTGTGGTTGTGACGTTGGTGGCTGTTGTTGTTGCTGCTGCTGCTGTTGTGGCTGCTGTAATGGTAGCGGCTGCTGTTGCTGATTGTGTTGTTGTTGTTGCTGTTGTTGGCAGAGCGAGGGAGGTGGTAATGCCGGCGAGACCGGCCGTTGCTGCGGAGCTATTGCACGTGGATTCGCTGCTAGCGGACTAGTCATCTGTGGATGTGTAAAAGATATAAGTTGTTGAGATTAAATTTTTGATTAAAATTAAGTTTAATTTATTTTATTCTTACTAATTCGTTTAATTCAAGGATTTACATAATGTGTATACGTAAAAAACTATGTAAGTGAAAATTATGTAGTTATACGTCTACAGATATAATGAGTATGCAAATTTGATAAAACAGCACACTGACGAAAATTATCGTAATAAATGCTTTTTAACACGCAAGCTATTCTTTTTTTTTCTTTTTAAACTTGTACGTGATAATGAGTAATAATTGAACATTTAATAATTAACGATTGAATCTTTAAATATTTTCTAAATAAATTATTATACTGCATCTCTAATAACACAATTATTATAGCATTACCCTTGACACTACTTTTTTTATAAAAATAATTAAAAAAATCAAAATATTATTACATCTGTCAAAATTAATATAATTATTTCATATATAAAAAAAGAAACATATACTCACGGTTGGCTGGGTAGATATGTGTGGAGGTAACGTTGGACTTGGTGGACTTGGCGCCGTCGGTACTGGCGCACTGGCAGGCACAGGCGGAGGTATAGGCGCCGGGGCATCTGTCGCTGGATTCGATATTTGGCCACCGGTATCGGGTGGTGAACCACCACCGCCACCGCCACCGCCACCACCACCGCCTCCGCCACCTCCTGCACCGTTTGCCGGAGGCAGCACGTGAGGTGAAGATGATGGCAATTCGTCTGAAAAATTAAAAAGAGGTGTATTGTAAATGTGTAGGTATATTGTTTGGATTTCAAAGGGTATTGTATACTTTTTGAAATGAAAAATTAATTTTAGGGAGTCTGTGGATTTTAGGGGGGTTTCATTATGTTGAATATTATACTTGTTTTAAAGAGAAAATTATTTTTGTATTGTATGAGATAATTCGTATGGATTTTCATTAAATTTTAAAAGGTTGTTAAATAAACTTTATTCTTTTTTTTTTTTTTTACATAAAATTGTAGATGTAAAAGTTTTTAAAATTTACAATTATAATGAGTTTTTCTCTACCCTCCTTCTCTTTTCATTTACTGTTGTAAAAGATAATTTTTAATAATTAAGTTCTTTTCATTTCATTTTTGCCAACTGTAATTTTTTAATTACCAATGAATATTCATGTACAAAATGTGATTTCACTTGATAAAATAATGAGATTTTGTCGTTATTCAAGAACAAAGTTATACACATGAATTATTATATACCTAGTTGATATAAAGAAAAAAAAGAGGAATATTAATAAATTATAAACTTACATTTACGTGTAAGAAGTGGTGGGGTAGAAGAGTCAAAGAGTATCGATTCCGCATCCGAGTTCTGAAACAAAAATTATGATAGTTATATGAAAATGACTCTCTCTTTCTTTTTTTTCTCTCTTTTTTTTACCGCAATCATTATTACAACAAGAAAAAAGTTTTATAAACGACTCACTAATAACTTTTAATTACTTAAACGTATAAAGCTAGAATACATTTTTTTTTCTCTCTCTCTCTTTCCTTCCCTCATTCCTATTAATAATGCATAGAGGGATAAAAATCAAATTTTTTTTTTTATCCGTAGGAAAAAGTGAGTTATTTATAATCCTTTGTCTGGCCATAAAATGGTAGCGGTAACATAAAAATAAATTTGCATGAAAATTACCTTATCGTCTTCTCCTTCACTATCACACTGTTGTTGAAAATAAAAAAAGGAAAAAAAACGATTTTATTAGTTTACATTGATATACATCTATTTATATATTTATAATTTTAAAATGTGTTTGACATATACAAAAAAGTGATAACTACTTTGATTATTAATTTTTTTTTTTTTTTTGTTTTTTATTTTTTTTTTTTCCAGAAAAGAAAACGAAAATACTTACGATATAACCTTTACCCGAACTGCAATGACTGCTAGCCTGTGAAGCAAAATTTTTTTATGCTCTTTACGTAATGCAATTTAACTGTATTTTTGAAATACTCTATCATTAACAGCAAGTAGTTTTTTTGTTTGTTTTTTTCTTTCATTCTATTTTTATTTGTTTTTCGTTCAAAATTAGAGAAATTAAAAAAAAGAGAGTAAGTGGAAAAGAAATCATTCTTTCATTATGTTCTTTTTTTTTTCATTTTCATTAAGCTTAAAAGAGTCACTTAAATAAAAAAGTAACACCCTTGTGCTTATATTTCATTCATTTTGCTGTAATACTAAAAATCACGATTTTTAAAATTTTGCAGTATAATAATAATAAGTCACGCACAGTTTAATCATCAACTCGTTCGGTATCGTATAGAATAAACGTTCGCTTTTCTGTATACACATATATATGTATGTATAGTTTTTTTTTTACAAAGACATTTTAATGATTAAATGGCCATTTCCCAAATTTGATGAAAATATACTCGCGACATAGTGAGGCTCATGTATGTATGAATATTTGCAAATGACAAAAAAAAAAAAAAAATATGATGAATGGATTTGCCAATTGGATGATGCGACTGAACAAATATAAACACTGAAACATGAATACGTACTTTTTCTATCTTTCTATTTTTAAAATTAATTTCAATATATTACACACAAAATATGTTTTTTTTATTATTATTTATATGAGATTATATTATATTGATGATTACATCTCGCAGATTAAACGATAAATTTAATTTTAAATGTATAACTAAAAATAATACCAGCTTTTTAATTTGAATAAGACAAAATAATAAAATACTTGTAATCATTAAAACATATTTTAGATCAATAAAAAAAGTACTGCTATAAATCATAAATAATTATTATACATAAATATTTTTTTTTTTCAGTGAAAATTATTACGATATTAAAAATTACGATGATCCAATACACATGAACGTATCATATTCACGTATATATACATAAAATAATAATTAACCATAAATATATATCATCGTGGTAGCAGACATGAGAACATAAATATCAATCTGCGAGAAGTAACGATTTAACATGTTACATGTACTTAACTATTATTATACGAAATTAATGAATGAATGAAATGAAATGAAATTAATGTATGAACGAATGAACAATTAAAATGAAAATGAATGAGACAATATAAGAAAATAGTGAACGTACATGCTTTCGTTCACTACCATCCCCCCTTTTTTTATTTTCAATTTTAATTCTCCCATTATTTATATATTTTTTTTAACAAAAATAAGAAAAAAAAAAATTATTTTATTTTTGTTTGTTCGTGGTATTAGTTGATTTATACTTACATCGCTAAGATGGTCCCTTGAACTATCAGCGTCCTGGCTGTCCCTTGGGATGCCAGAACCGTGTAATTGCTCGGAAGCTCTACCGCTGTCGTCACTCGTGCCTGCATCGAGGCCCTGATGTGCCAAAAACAAAAAGAAAGAAAAAATGTTATTATATAGTTATGGGATTTTAGTTGATGTAAAAGTAATATTGTAATGTGACGTGAGGGATAATAATTTTTTAATAAAAATAAAATTTGAAATTGATAAATAAATGATAAAAATATATAGTTTAAATATTTTTTTGTAAATTGAAAGTATGTAATTTAAAAAAAATTGTACGAAAATAACGATTTAAAAAAAAAAAAATAGATTCACAATTTTTTTCTATTAAAACGCGCGACAATCAAACATCAATTAAATAAGAGTGCTTGAAAAAAAAAAAGAAAAATAACAAAGCACCTATACTCGTATGCTGTGTTATTCGATTTAAAATGATTTATTTATACACAGACATAAAACTCTATATATCAATTCGATACAATGTATTATAGTATAACGCATACATTTTTTTTTTTTAATCAAAGTAAAAAGCTATTATTATTATTATTATTATTATTATTATTATTATTATTATTATTAGCCGCAAAAACCATCAACGAGTAATAAATATAAATAAAAAAACAAAAAAAAGTATAGTCCTATTAAGTACGAATTGGTATTCAAAAAGAAAAAAAAAGAACGTGAGAAAAAAAGAAGAAACTAGTTTGTCCAATAGCAAAAGCAATTATTTTGCAATTCATCGATAAAGCAGTATATATGTATATACGATTGAAATCACACGTCATCGTATTTTGACATCAATATTATAAAAAGCTACGAATAAGAAAGAGCAATCTTGAAACATTTATATTGAGACAATTCAAACTTAATATTTTTATCTCGCCAAAAGAAGAAAGAAAAAGAAAAAGAAAGAGAGAACTCGTTTAAAATAGCAAAATTGAAACACGTTATTTATTAAGAATCTCAACTTAACGACAACTACTACGACGATGACAACGTTTTAAAGAGAGGCAATTTTGTCAGATAATCTGGGGTTATTATATAAAACGAAACAGACAGAGTTGTCTAAATAATATATAAGTATGTGTGTATATGTATGTATGTATGTATGTATGTACGTATCACGAGACGTGATTTTCTACCGCTTAAACTCGACGTTTCCGATAGGCGCGAGATTGCACTTAATAGAGCGAGTATAAGTATAGGCGAATATACACACATACACACGCACTGATTTATTTTTGCATCAGTGATGATGGGCAAAAGATTAGAAGAGTGAGAGAGAGAAAGAGAGAGATAATTTATATTAAAGTATATATATATATATATATAGAAATTACCTGGTTGAGCGTCGAGGGTGTCAGTATGGAATTATGTGTGTTGTAATGGTTGTGCTTAAAGTGATTTTTAATGTGATGCTGCTCGTTATGACGATTATTCTGTCCTGTGTCCACCTTTGGTTTATCCTCGGCAAGTGATAATATTGAGTGCAGCTTCTTAAAGTTGTTCTTACCGGCTAGTTTTATCGCGCTCTGTAACATTAATTTAAACAGAGAGAAAAATTAAATAAAATGAATAAATATTAGACACTAATTAGTTTTTGATAAAAAAACATGTTTGATCTTAATTATTTATTATTTTTTTATTTCGGTAAATATATATATTTTTTTAAGTTGTTACATTAAGATATATCTATATAGATGTGATTATATACCTATATGGTTGTTATTTTAAAAATTAGTAATCACTAATTTATACGAAAATCAAGTGATGGAGGAAGGAAGAAGTTGGCTTTGCAAAACCTGTTTTATCTGTGTACATATTATGTACCTATACCCTCATTTACAGGAGGATGATAATGATGATGATGTACTTAATATCAAGTATAGAGAAGACATCTACTAATGTCCTGTCTGCAGTTTTAATCCTGTATATAACGATGGAAATATATATATTTTTCGATCTTTATACGCATATCTAGAGCGCATATCATTAAATCGTATTAATTTTTTTTTTATTCAATATTAATTAGTATAAACACGTTTTATAAGCTTAATTCTCTTTTCGTAACGGATATGAGAATAATTATATTTATATCAATAGATAAATAAATTATAAAATATAAGTATCAATTACATTGACACTCATATTTTTGCATATTAACGTCACAAAACATAAAAATTAAACACTCTTTGTTTTAACCCTCCCCAATAACTTAACAATCACAAATAAAAGAAAAAACAATATTAAATTTTACCCTTCCCCTCCCTCTTTCTATTATCCTCTCAAACTTTATTTAATTCCCATCCTCAAATCTTACCATATCATCCAAAATCGTTACATCGTTAACGAGATGAGCTATAACGATTAACCAACACTCAAGCTAGCTTTACTTTCTCTCTCTCTCTCTCTCTCTCTTCTCATAATCTAAATCTCTCTCTCATCTCATCATCATCACCTATAGGTATATATACCGACAAATTCAAACTAAATTAGAATTCCCGCATATATACACATCTACACCCACACACACGCACCTATACACTTTTCTCTTACTCAATTCAAATAAGTATATTTAGTGATCGCGTGAAAAGCTGGGGAGATTACCTCTCTTGGAGTCCTTACAACCCTCTGCGTATAGTATGTATGTAAGGGTGGATAGAAAGAGACTTGTGTTAATTGTATTGCCACCGACATACTTTCACAAGCAATACATATATATACATACATACACATAAACACAAATCTTATTCGTCTTTCTTATACATACACATACCTATACATATATACATATAGATAGTTGAAAATTGCTCTGGTATATAGGTGTACATACATATAGAAGGGAGACTAAGACTCTCTCATCTCACTCACTCACTTACTCACTCAGTTATATATACATATATAGCAGTTCTCTCCTAATCTCATTATCGTCTCGCGTGCTCGCGTACCGGCAAATTAAACGGGATTACATAATTTACTCGGGCTTGAGCAGCAAGCAAGGAGAGAGAGATATATAGACAAGAAGGGAGAAGAGAAAATAGGAAGAGAGAGAAGAAAAGTGAGTGACGAGAGAGAGAGAGAGAGAGAGAGAGAGGAAGAAAAAGAGCAATGTATAGGTACATTTTACATGTACGTGTACGAATCGATATAAACGCAAAAGCCATGCGTCTGTATCTACTTGCCCAACTGTACAACCTATGCGGTCGCGCGCGCGCGCATTCACCATGACGGTTCTTTTTTTTTTTTTTACTCTCTTTTTAAAAATTTATGTCTGCGCAGGATGTACGTACAGTATGTATACGTACAATATAAAGTTGGTACTGCTTTGCAGTTTTTTATTTTAATTTTAATTTTGGATGATAATTTTTTGGGATAAATATTGTGATTGTGTTAATGTAATTTTAAAATTTGGGGTAAGAATTGTTAATTAGATGGATTTCAAAAAGTTGTTGAAAGATTTTTAATGGATTTAATTTAATGTGTATTATTTTTAATTATGATGAGAATTGGAATTTTTATTTTATGTTCGTAATATTATAAATACAAATGATATAAGTATTTTCTTTTATTTTATTTTTTTTTAATAAGATGTTTTAATAAACTTAAAAAGGCCTATATGATATAATCAAATCTATAGTAGGTATTGATATACTTGTGATACAAGTATATCACATTGTAAATTTACTTTTTAAATCACGTATATAAGTACGTGTTAACGTACACATGCAATACACATAAGCACATATAAATTAAAAAAAAAAAAAAATTGCAAGTCTGCAAACATTACACGATTTTATTATATATAAAAGTATCTATACACACGCATATATCGCATAAAAGAATCTCAGGATCATCAGATATACATATACCCCTTTCTTTTCAACAACAACAAAGAGAATATACACACCCTATAATACAAACCCGTTAAATCTCCATTACAATCGAGCCCGCGAAATTCACGAGAGAACAATGCGTCAAAAAAAAAAAAAAAATAGCAATGCGTCTTGTAAGTGCACACGCGCGCGTGCGTGTGCGTATATTTTCTATTCATACGATGACTACATATACCTACTTACTTACTACCTATATAAGTATGACTCTCTTACCCTTTCAAGACACGTGTTTCTTGTCTTTGGGGAGGTCGTGCAAACTTATATTATGCAGACAAAAAAAAAAAAATAAGAAATGTATGTACCTATATGTGTGTGTGAACACGCGATTTGCAAAATTGCATAAATAAAAATGCCGCAGTCTTTTGTGATACATATAGATATTTATAATATGGAACTTTTGAATTTATAAAATTTTATAGTTATTGCTGCTATCGTTAAAAATAAAAAAAAGAAAAGCAATTAATTTATTTAAAAAACAGCGACCCAGATAAAAAAAATCGAATTTCGTACTTATTTATATATACGAATGGATAATTATCGATTTCATGAAATATATGCTGATTTGCTTTTCATTTTTTTTTTATTTTTATTTTTATACTAAAGAGTATACCTATAAGTATATACCAGTTTCTTATCAAGCGCATCATATACAACGTTTTTTTTTAACTGTTCGATCGTCAGTTCCATTTATATTTTGTATCATACATATTTAATACCCAATATGTATACCCAAAAAATTGTCAAATGAAACAAGACGTTATTTCACATACATATAAATAAAAATACATTATTATTATTCGATTTAAATTTTTCTGCACCAGTCCAACTTGGCAAAGTATGTATATACACATAAAAAAACCATTTATCATCAACACAACTACCGTCCACTTATTCATTACTTGCAAACGAGTATAGCGTTTATACGCATAAATTAAGAAAATAATTACTTTTTAAAATAGCCGGTCTATGTTTCTCTCACATGTACCTATATTAATAATAAGTATATGTTATGTTGTGGGATACAACTTATTTAAATAGCGAGTAAATTAAATTTGTAACTCTTTAAAAAAAAAAAAAAAAAAAAGACTTGGCAATGTTTCTACAATTTTATTTTTATAAATACACTTTTAAATACCCGATGTGACGCTACTATCTATATATTAAAAATATACATTTACATTATGCAATTACGAGTTTATTATCTGACAGATAAATAAATCAATAGATATAAAAATTTTTTTCATCATTACATAAACAAATAAAAATAAATAAATAATCAATAATAATATTTACATTCACACTTAATCTAAACTTAAAATCCGGACCGAAGTCCACAGACTTTCATATTAAAAAAAAAAAAAAAAAGAGAAAGAAGAATGAATAAGAGACAAGAGCAAATATAAGAAGAAGAAAAGAAACTAATCACAAATTACTACACTATATTTTACCGTTGCTACTGTGCTGTTGTGGCTATATTTTGTTATTTATATTTTTTCTTTTTTTTTTTTTTTTTTTTTTTTTTTTTATAAACGAGTTCACGTATATTCTTATCTCACTTAATATAGTTGAATTAAAAAGATATATACTACACGATTTGTTGTAGATGTATCAATAAAAAAAGGCATTAAAAAATTTATTTGCGATTATATTGTAAAAAAAAAACGTTGATTGATTTGTATAGGTATATAAATCCATCACAATATCACAGAAATATAAACTTATCCACAAAATAAATATATACATTTACACATACACATATATCACTTATAAATTTCCTCATCTCATCAGTTTTTCACAAATTATGCCACATAAAAAATTTACACCAAATAAAACAAAGCCATCAATAGCAAATAGCAAACAGAACAATAATTTTCACAATGAAACAATTGTAACAAATAATAATAATAATAAAAGAAATAGCGTTTCGGAGCAATCGGAGTCGGAGCAAAAAAATGTCGATAAATATAAGTACACAACACAATATATTATAAGACAGAAAACTACTGCTGCTGCTATCTGCTCTACCACTACTATTATATACTTTGATTTCGTGAAGAGCAAATCTCAACTCTCACAATTTTCAGTCTGGATACACCACAGATTACAAAAAGAAAAAAAATAAAGAAACACACATTTACAGATATACACATACACAGAAAACAAAATCTCTTTATTTATATATATTGAATGTGTACACATACACATACTCTCACATATTAAAATTCACATAAACTTATGTATACGTATATATACGTACATACAGACACAAGTACACACACACAGACGCGAAAGATAAAAAAAAAGCCGGCTCTATACTTTTTTCGTCTCCTCTTCTTCTTTCTCTTCTTCGTCTCTTCCATGCCATGCAAGAGCACAGAACACACTCTCTCCTCGATGCTCTCGCGCGGATATATTATATCCTCGCGGTTGCCGGAGTATAGTAGCAGCACCAACAGCAACGCCGGCAACAGCAGCAGCAGCGCCGGTAGTCTCTGCAAACCCTCTTTCTCTCTTTGAATAAAAGAGAGAGAAAGAAAGAGAGAGAAGGTACAGAAGCAAGCAAGCAGCAGCAAAAGCGGGGAATGATACCGGCAGCAGCAGCAGTAGCAGTAGCAGTAGCAGCATATATAGTAGCAGTGGTGGTGATGGTTATTGGTGGTGGTAGCAGCCATAGTATATAGAATCAGCCTCCAGGCAATGAAGTAGGGATGATATCAAGCCCTCCCTTTCACCCCTCCTTTAACCGCGAAGGGGAGAAAAGTAGTATATATAGTAATTGCAAAGGCAAAAGGAGAAGTATATATTATAAAGAGGGGAGAAGCTTTATAGAGGGAGAAAAACTTGTCTGCCCTGTTTGCCTGTCTGCAGGAGAGAAAGAAGAAGAAGAAGAAAAAGAAGAGTAAGAAGAAGAGGGAGAATGAAGAATCGCGATATATATAAGTATATATACGGTACATACATATACACATACACACAGCAGACGAAGAGGAGAAATTGAAGGAATGAAGGGAGAGAAGGGTAGGTAAGGTAGAGGGGGTTGTTGTGTGGCGGTATGTAAGTATGCGTGTGTGTGTGTATACTATATAGACGATGATATGCCTCTCGGAGAGTCTAAAGGAAGGAAGACATTGACCGCGGAGTATAGGAAGAACGCGCGACGCGACGAGCTCTCCTCTTCTTGCCTCCTCCAACTTCCCCTCTACTCTCTTTTATCCTGTATAATGCCCCGTGTCTCACTCTCCCTTTTTCTCTCTACTCATTCGCGTTATCCTCGTCCCTCTTTTTCATACCCTTTCTCGATCTACCTATATCTATATCTGTGTATCCTTCTCTCTCTTTCTCTCTCTCTCTCTCTCTCTCTATTTTTTTTACTTCGATTCTCTACCCTTATATACATATAAAGCTGCGTGGTATACGAGAAAGAGAAAGAGAGAGAGATAGAGAGAAACTTGACTTTTTGGCTACAGGCCTCTCGACCTTCCTTCATCCCTCCCAATATATTCATCCTCGTCCTTTACTTGCTACTCCACGCTTCTTCTTCTTCGTATTCTTCTCATCCTTGTTTTTTTTATTTTTTCCTTCTCCTCGTCCTCCTCCTCCTTCTCATTCTGTATCCAAAAGCTTCTGCTGATGCTGATGCTGCTGTTGGACTACTGCCTGCACCACTCTATATATGCTGTTACTACTACTGCTGCTGCTGCTGCATGCCCGCAATTTTTTTTTCTCTCCTTTTTTTTTACAAGCATGTAACGCGTTTTGTCTCGAGGCCGAAAGCTTGTAGGTATATATAGTATATAGATGTGAAGGCGTATAGCTTTTTTAGCTTATGAAAAATTTACGCCAGCCTCTATACATATACATATATACAGCTGCTGGTTGCACACGCACGCGTGTGCATGCACTCTTGCATATCGATGATCCTCATACCTATACTCTTCCTCCTCTTCCTCCTCAACTTCTACTCTGACGTATATAGGTACGTACACATGGTTCGGAATTTTTTTTCGAACCGATACACCTATATATAGTATGCGTGTATATATTTATACTGTGTATAGGTACGTAGGCTTCTCTTTTACTTTTAGCAGTTAGTCGACAGCTTGGCTGATTTTTTTTCTTTTTTTTTTTTTTTTTGGTTGCAGTTTGACGGCACTGCTGCTACTGCTGTTGTTGCTCCTGCTGCTGTACTGACTTTTTTTTTTTTTGGTAGAAGGATCAATTTGTCGAATTGATGAATAAATGGGATATTTCGAATAGATGATAAAAATTTAACAGGGTTATTTTGATTTGTTGAATTTTTTTTTTATAAAAAAATTTTTTTTTTCTATTTAAAGCACTTTACTAATTACAGCGAGTTAAAAATCAGTTTGTAAATGTTAATTTTGATAATCTTGGTAATTTAGAATAAAAATTTTTTAATTATAATTTTTTTTTTTAAATTTTGTAAATTACTTGCTTGTAATTACTTTAACAACAATCATAGTAAATTATAAGTTATTTAATGAAGATATTAAATGTCGGTATTATTAAGTATAGCCGATAATTTAAAGTAGTATAGCAGTGTAATTAAGTATAATTGAAATTGCTCTAATTTCAAATGAAAATACTAAAGTAATATAAACAACTTGAAATAAACTAATTTCAATGAATAAAATGAACAAATACATAACGCGAACACAGTCTTTATACATAAAATTTTTTCAATTAATTTTATCAATATAATCCAATAAACACAAATTTAAATTCCATCAAATATACACCTACATACATACATACATACATTTATCATCACTTAGTTTTACAACTCAATAAAAAAAAAAAAAAAAAAGAAAAATATATCGTTTACAAATAACCCAATACTTTTCCAAAAATTAAGCTATAATTAACAACTCCTATTTTTTCCATACACTTATTCTGACCAATCTTTCTGGACCATATCCAAAAAATTCAAACATATCAACTATAATCTATACCAACCTACGAATAATAATAAAAAAAACATCCACAAAATACTTTCCTCATAATACACCAATAATAATAATAATAAAAAAAAGCTCAAATCCATCCATTCGTTCGAGTAGAATTTAATCCTTATATACAAACTCTCTCAAGCGTACTTTCCGATTATCTTTTTCCTACTCATCTCTCTCTTTATCTCTCTATCTCTCTCTCTCTCTCTCTCTCTCTCTCTCTTTATCTCTCTACCTCTCTCACAAAATACATCCCTTTTACTGTAACTATCATCCGGAGCAGATTTTCGGGGGGAGGATGAGAAGCAGAAAAAGAGAATGAGTAGGGTTGAAAATCCGCGTAAGAGTGTTAGAGTAGGGGGTGGAAACGATCATAGGGTGGGGGTGTGGGGGGTGGTAGTTTCGATTTCCGGCGCTTGTAAACCTTCGCGGTGTTGGGTGTAGTATATATAGTGACGGGTATAGTGGTGGATGGTATATAGTGGCGCTTGCGCGATCGAGCAGTGGTATTATCAACGGTTGAGCGGACACGCGCGGAGATTGGAAAACACACACACACACACACACACACACACACACACACACACACACACACACACACACACACACGTGCGCGTATATATACAACATAGTAGACGTTCACATACACTGATAGAGAGAGATGGGGGTGGAGGAGGAGGAGGAAATGGTGGGGTTTGAGTGGGGGACACGCTAATCCGTCAATCAGCGATCCTGTGCGCATGGAAATCAGATTGAATAATGCGGTTTAACGGTTGCCGCTTATCTGATTGAGATTTTCTCTCTCTCTCTCTCTCTCTTGAATGAGATGTGTATATATAGTAGGGAGTAGAAGAGTGTGTTAGAGAGAGATTGACGCTCTTTTGGCGCGTGAAAAATGATGCTTTTTCATTGTAATAGTCGATAGAGACTCTATTTAAAATATACATGTACATGTGTGATGTTGTTTTGTATTGTGGGAGATTTAATGTGTTTATAGTATATATACGAGGAAAGATGTAGTTTAGATTAAGTAGATACGTAATGAAAAGAAAGAAAAGATACTTATATACCTGTGCGTGAAATGATTTTAAAAGTGGTAATAATGATGATAAGAGAATTTATAAGTTGTTTTCATAAGATATTTCTTGATAATAATTTTGGAAATTTTTTTTTTTGTTCTAATTTACTAGTTTTAGAATCGATTGTATAATTGAATATATTAAAAAATTATTATATAGTTAATGCATAGCAAATATAAAAATGTCACTTTACGAATACATTTAAGACAACTTTATGCCAGATATTATAATGAAAATTTTATTAAAGTCACGTAAATAAAAATATATTCCTTTTTTTAAAATAGATTGACAAGAACAGTTTTAAATAAATTAAATTGCACCTATATTATATTACATGACTATAATAACAGGTTTTCAATTAATCAATCTGATGTTGATTCAAATTAAATTTTCAGATTTACCTTCCCTTTTTACCCTTATACCTCATACTCAACCTTCTCATCTTTTGCATTAATATAATACTTGTCATTATAAACGATATGCATCAAGTGTATACGTATATACACACATAATAATTAAGCACATCATTTAAGATCTTTTTTCTATCATATTTTTTTTTTTTTTTTTTTTTTTTTTTTTTTTTTTTTTTTTTTTTTTTTTTTTTTTTTTTTTTTTTTTTTGTCTTTTTTTTTTTTTTTTTTTTTTTTTT